>PVJC01017952.1:0-31872 GCA_004026665.1 Murina feae
TCACCCAGGGAGAAGGTAGGCAAGGAAGGGAGAAGACAGGTTATGTAAAGCTGGTGAGAAGTCTTCTGAAACTGTCTCTGAACCAGGGCCAATGGCACCAAGGTAGCAGAGGTAATATCTGTCACTGAGTGTTGAAGGGTCTCAGGTAGAAACCCTTCCTCCCAGCCTCTGGCCCCCAAGCCTCATGCACAGATGGCTTGTGTCTGGTTTTAGTCACTTGTGAAGGCCTGGTGAACTAAGGGGGATTTGACTGGCTTAGAAACTTATAGGAACCCTTAAGTGAGAGACTGTCATAAAGGATTTAAAAGATTTACTTGTACAGGAGATTAAAAATGGCAGTGATGCTGCACAAACATGTCCCCAGGACCAAACTGGAATTACAACTAAAATACAGAAAAACTCCCTAAATAATCAACTGAAGACTCACTGGAGAGAATCATGATAAGCAAGGACAGAAAGAGGAGACTGCATAGAGACTTGTAGGAGGGGCAGAGGTGCAAAAAGGCTGGCAGGTTCCCACAGACAGCAACTGAAGTTCCGGAGAGATATCTCAGCTATGGAGGGTTGCCACTGAGAACTGGTCCCTCAAGCAGAGACTACCAGAACTTAAAGGTTACCCACTAACATCTGGCTAACAAAAGCAGCAGGTTTGCTATCTGCCAGGGACAGATGGCTATATATGCAGGCACCCATGTAAAGGGCCAATACACAAAATTCCCTGTGGAGCCACTCACCTCATGCTCCAGCAGATGGAGGGCAGAGTGTGTGAGCAGAAGCCAGGGTTGGGGGCTCTGGGGTTTGAGCTCAGAAGGCAGACATCCTGGTTTCCTGTGCTGAGTCATTCTCTCATGCTGAGGAGGACATCTTTCTCATGCAAACAATTGCTATCCAAGCAGTTTTGCCTGGGGTGAAGACAGTTTACCAACCCTATTGGAAAACACCATGGTGCAGAGCTTCTGAGACCCATGTAGAGACTGAGAATAACAATCAGCCTTGAAGCAGAAGCAGTAGTCCCACCCTGTTGAAAAAAAGCTGATGGACAATTGTCTGAGGGCTGTTCAAGACTGAATCCAGTCCGCAAGCAGATGTGATCTCTGGACATTTTGGAACTTTGCCTGATCTGATTATCAGAAATAGCATTTGACACTATCCTGCACTAGAGATTGAGAGGCATAGCAGATCTGCCTAGTACATAGTCACAAACCCAAACAAGCACCAAAGAAACAACACCCAAAAGAAAAAGCAAGAGAATTTACCAGAAGAGATAAATTAAATGGAAATAAGAAATTTATCTGATATAGAGTTCAGAATAATGATGGTAAAGATGCTCAACAGCATGAGAAAATATATAGTAACTATGAAAACAGAAATAAAGAATGACATAGCACAAATATAGAACACATTGGAAAAATACACTGCAGATTAGGGGAAGCTAAGGATTGGATCAGTGAATTAAAAGACAGGGTAGAAAATCACTCAGAGAACAACAAAAAACAACTAAAAAACAAGAGGACAGCTTAAGGGAACTGTGGGACAAGATAAAACATACAATATTCATATAGTAAGTGGGTGAGAAGAGGTAGAAAGGGAGGAAGGGATAGAGAATGTGTTTGAAAAAAAAAAATGGCAGGAACTGTCCCTAACATATGAAGGAAAAAGTCACACAAGTTCAGGAGGCACAGAGAGTCCCAAGCAAGAAGATTCTAAACAGGCCCATACCCAGACACATCATAATAGAAATGCCAAAAATTAAAGAAAAAGAATCTTGAAGGTAACAAGAGAAAAGCAAAATATTACTTACAAAAGAGCTCCAATAAGGATGACACCTGATTTCTTATCAGCAACTCTACAGGCCATAATAAAATGGCATAAAGTACTCAAGGTAATGGAAAGCAAGGATCTGAAACCAAGATTATTATGTTCAGCAAAGCTATCATTCAAATAGATGGTGAAATAAGGAACTTCCTGGACAAAAAAGGCTAAAGGAGTATATCACCACCAAGCCAGCATTATAAGAAATGCTAAAGGCACTACTGTAATGAGAAGAAGAAATAGAGAGAGAAACCTAGCCATAGAGAATTAAATAGGCAATAAATAAGTACCTATCAATAATAACCTTAAGTGTAAATAGATTAAATGCTCCAATCAAAAGGCATAGGGTAGCTGAATGGATACAAAAACATGACCCACCTATATGCTGTCTAAAAGAGACCCACCTCAGAACAAAAAACTTACACAAGATAAGAGTGAAGGAATGGAAAAAAATATTTCCATGCAAATAGAAAAGAAAAAAAAAGCTGGGGTAGCAATATTCATATCTGACGTAATAAATTTCAAAATGAAGGACATCACAAGGGGAAATAAAGGTCACTACTAAAACTAAAGGGATTGATCCAACAAGAGGATGTAACCCTGGTAAACATATAAGCACCCAATATAGAAGCACCTAAATATATTTTAAAAAACTTCTGTAGGACTTTAAGGAAGAGATTGACAACAATATAGTCATAGTCTGGAACTTTAGCACACTGCTGTCCTTCTCTAAAGGACACACTGGATAGATGGATTTAATTGACATTTATAGAACATTTCACCCCAAAGCTTCAGAATATACATTCTTCTCAAGTGCACATGGGTCATTCACAAAGATAGACCACATGTTAGGACACAAAATAGGTCTCTAGAAGTTCAAGAAGATTGAAGTCATATCAAGCATCTTCTCAGACCACAGAGGAATAAAATTAGAAATCAACAACAGCAAAAACACCCCAGAAAACATTCAAACATGGAGGCAACATAATATGTTATTAAAAGTACTATAAATGAATGGTTTGCCAACAAGATCAAGAAAAAAATAAAAAACTTCCTGGAAACAAAAGAAAATGAACACACAACAACACAAAATCTCTGGGACATAGAAAAAAGCAGTTCTGAGAGGGAAGTTCATGGTATTATAGGCTTACCTCAAAAAAAAAAATAAAACAAGAAAAGTTAATAATAAACTATTTACCCTACAACTTAATTAGAAAGAGAACAACAAGAACAGCCCAGAGTAAGTAGACGGAAGTTAATAATAAAGATTAGAGCAGAAATAAAGGACATAGAGACTACAAAAACAACACAAAAAATAAATGTAACCAGGAGCAGGGTCTTAGAAAAGATAAACAAGATTTTTTTAAAAATATTTTATTGATTTTTTACAGAGAGGAAGGGAGAGGGATAGAGAGTTAGAAACATCGATGAGAGAGAAACATCGATCAGCTGCTTCCTGCACACTCCCTTGGGGATTTGCCTGCAACCAAGGTACATGCCCTTGACCAGAATCAAACTTGGGACCCTTAAGTCTGCAGGCCGATGCTCTATCCAGTGAGCCAAATCAGCCAGGGCATGGTAAACAAGATTGATGAACTGTTATCCAGACCCATCAAGAAACAAAAAGAGAAGACCAAAATAAATAAAATCAGAAATGAAAGTGGAGAAGTAACCACTGACACCACAGAAATACAAAGGATTGTAAGAAAATACTATGAACAACTAACTATATGCTAACAAGCTTGACAATGTCAATGAAATGAACAAATTCCTAGAAAAATACAATTTCCCAAAACTGAATCAGGAAGAATCAGAAAACCTGAACAGGCCAATAACAACTGATGAAATAGAAGCAGTAATCAAAAAATCTCCTAGTAAACAAAAGCCCGGGTGTGGATGGCTTCACAGGGGAGTTTTACCAAACATCCAAAGAGGAGCTAACATCTATATTCCTCAAACTTTTCCAAAAGTCCAAGAGGAAGGAACATTTCCAAGCTCTCTTTATGAGGCCAGCATTGTACTAATTCCAGAAACAGAAAGACACTGCAAAGAAAGAGAATTACAGGCCAATATCCCTGATGAACATAGATGCTAAAATTCTCAACAAAATACTAGCAAATCGGATCCAGCAATATATTAAAAAGATCATACACCATGACCAAGTGGGATTTATTCCAAGGATGCAAGGCTGGTGCAATATTTGCAAATCAATAAACGTGATACATCACATAAACAAACTGAAAGACAAAAATCACATGATCATATCAATAGACACAGAAAAAGCTTTTGACAAAATCCAACATTTAGTTGTGATAAAAACTCTCAGCAAAGTGGGAATAGAGGGAGCATATCTCAACATAATAAAAGCCTTATATGACAAACCTACAGCCAACATCATACTTAATGGGCAAAAACTAAAACCATTTCCCCTAAGAACAAGAACAAGACAGGGATGTCCACTTTCACCACTCTTATTCAACATAGTCTTAGCCACAGCCATCAGACAAGAAGAAATAAAAGACATTCAAATTGGAAAGGAGGAAGTAAAACTCTCATTATTTGCAGATGACATACTATTGTACATAGAAAACCCTAAAGACTTCACCAAAAATCTACTAGATTTAATAAATCAATTTGGCAATGTAGCAAGATACACAATCAACATCCAAATATTAATAGCTTTTTTATACACCAACTAGAGGCCCTGTGCACAAATTCATGCGCAGGTGGGGCCCCTCGGCCTGGCTGGTGATCTTGGCCAGCGGGCAGGGGGAAAGGAGTAGGGGCTGAGGGAGGTTGGCCAGCCACAGGTGGTTGGCTGTGGGAGTGCACTGACCACCAGGGGGCAGCTCCTATGTTGAGCATCTGCTCGTGTCATAGCTACCTGCTGGTCATCTGGTCATCTGGTTGTTCTGTCCTAATGGTCGCTTATGAGATATATATATATATACACACACACACACACACACACACACATATACATATATATATACATATATGTGTATATATATATATATATATATATATATATATATATATATATAAAATGAATTCTCAGAAAAAGAAACTAAGCAAAAACCCTATTTGCCATTGCAACAAAAATATTAAAATACTTAGGACTAAACTTAACCAAGCAGGTAAAAGACTTGTACTCAGAAAACTATAAGATGTTGAAAAAAGATATAAACAATTGGAAGAATATACCATGTTCATGGATTGGTAGAATCAACATAATTAAAATGACCATACTACCCAAGATAATCTACAGATTCAATACAATCCCTATTGAAATACCAACAACATATTTCACATATCTAGGACAAATACTCCAAAAATTTATATGAAACCAAAAAAGACCCTGAATAACTTTAGCAATCTTGAGAAAGAAGAACAAAGTTGGAGGAATCACAATACCAGATTTCAAGTTATACTACAAAGCCACTGTAATCAAAACTGCCTGGTACTGGCACAAGAACAGACATATAGATCAATGGAACTGAACAGAGACCCCATAAATCAACCTAAGCCATTATGCTCAATTAATATTTGACAAAGGAGGCAAGAGCATACTATGGAGTCAAGACAGTATCTTTAATAAATGGTGCTGTAAAATTGGACAGATACATGCAAGAAAATGAAACTAGACTACAAACTTACACCATACACAAGAATAAACTCAAAATGGATAAAAGACTTAAATCTAAGTCGTGGAACCATAAAACTCCTAGAAGAAACCACAGGCAGCAAAATCTCAGACATCTCTTATAGCAATATGTTTATAGATACATCTCCTGGGGCAAAGGAAACTAAGGAGAAAATAAACAAATGGGATGACATCCAAATAAAAAAGCTCTGCACTGCAAAAAAACAAAACAAAAAAAAACACCATAAACAAAATGAAAGGGAGCCCACTGCATGGGAGAATATATTTGGCAATAATACATCTGATAAAGGGTTAATATCCAAAATATATAAGGAACTCATACAACTTAACAAAAGGAAGACAAGCAATCCAATTAAAAAATGGGCAAAGAAACTAAATAGAGACTTCTCCAAAGTGGACATACAGATGGCCAAGAGACATATGAAAAAAAATGATCCAAATAATCAGAGAGAAGCAAATTAAAATGACAATCAGTTATTACCTCACATTTGTCAAAATGGCTACTATCAACAAATGTCAAGTGCTGGTGAGGATGTGGAGAAAAGGGAACTGCTGGTGGGAATGCAGACTGGTGCAGCCATTATGGAAAACAGTATGAAGTGTCCTCAAAAAATTAGATATGGAACTGCCATTTGACCCAGTGATCCTACTTCTAGGAATATATCCTAAGAATTCTGAAGCACCAATCAAAAAAAATGTATGAATCCCTATGTTCATAGCAGGCAATTTACAATAGTTAAGATCTCGAAACAGTCCAAGTGCCCATCAATAGATGAGTGGATGAAAAAGCTGTGATACATTTATACCATGGAATACTATGCAGCAGTAAAAGAGAAGAATCTCTTACCCTTTGAGACAGCATGGAAGGACTTGGAGAGTATCATGCTGAGATAAGTCAGAGAAATACAAGTATCACATGATCTCACTCATATGTGGAATCTAACAATAAACTGATGAACAGAGTGGATCTGAGACATGGAAGCCTGGAACAGTGTGTGGAATCTCGGAGAGAAGGTTGGGGAGTGTGAGTGGGACCTTGCATGCATATATGCATAACCCATTGACAAAGACAATAGGGTGCTAAAAGCCTGAGGTGGAGGTGTGGGGGTGGGCTGGAGGGAGTCAATGGGAGAAAAAAAGGGCATAATGTAATATTTTCAACAATAAAAATTGTTTTAAAAAGTAAAAGATGAAAAAATGTATAAAAAGTAAAAGTAAAAGATTTACTTGTTAAAAGATCAATTAGTTCTGAAAGGGCAGAGGTGGGCCTGGCACTGGGAGCAGTAAGGTTCCCCTGAGGCTTGCGGGATTGGGGGATGTGAGGTCCCAGGAAGGGGAGGTTTTGAAGGAGTGGGGATTTCCCTGGTGAACAGGTCTCAGAGGTGCCCCTGAAGAGCCTAGCAGGCAAAGCTGATGAAACTGTTGCTCAAAACTTAGGGGAGAGGTTGTTCTCAGAGCAGTGTGCCACCAGGCAGTGTCACCCACCTTCCCGTGTCCCGTGTACTTTGTGCTTCCTAGGGAAGCAGTGTGGTAGACCTTGGAGTCAGGGCAACTAGTAATCACTGCTCTAAGTCTCACTTTCCTCACTTGCAAATGGAGGCTACAATACCATTTACCTTGGGCTGTTGTGAGAATTAGGAATAATGTAAAGCTCCTAATATATAGTGGGTGCCCAATAGATGACCACTAGTATGTACCTGCATGGCTACTATTTTCATTTGTGCTACCAAGAATAGGCTGGCCCACGTCATTGCTGAGCTGTACTCTGAGAGATGTTCATTGCCAGCTGGGACAAGACACTGAATTCTAAGACTGTTTGCCACCCTTTCACATACATTTGTCAAAGGTGTCTTGGCAGGCAGATATGTAAAATCTGGTTCCTGATTCCCACTGCACGTAACAATTCTCTTTGTTGCTCATCTCAGCCACACAAAGAAAAGTATTTCACAAACCTTTTGCTGGTGGTGATATATAAAAGATAGATTGAGAAATCATTAGAGGGGTAGGGATTAAAATAAAGTTGTGAAACATTGATGAAGAAAATGCATCTGCTCTCTGTCCCCCTAGCCTACCAACAGCCTGATACTCTCACTCCTTGTTCCTGTACCCCATATTAGAACCGTTCAAAATGCTTCCACGTATGGATTTCATTTGCTCCTCATTCTAGCCTGTGAGGTAAGTAGGGCATTCATCACCTGCAACAGAGGAGCTAAGGTAATGACAGAATTGGGATTTGGAGCCAGGTCTTATTACAGAACATGAGTGAACTGTGCCAGGTTAAGCTGTACCTTTGGATAAATGGGTTCAAAGCAACCTGTGGGGAAATGATGTTTTGCAAGGAGACAGTGATAACAATAGCACCATGCTGCAGAGTGTCAACAGAGATGGTGGCAATGCATCTGTTGTATTGATGAGCAAACTAAAGGCCCAGGGGAAGCAGAGGACAACTTTGGAGTTCAGATGATACAGAAAGATGGATTTATTTCAAATGTTTCACTTTTTCAAGTTGTTTTAAATGACAGAAGTGATGCAGGTGACTTGGATGCTTTAGGGACACTCAGCTAGGGAGTGGCAGTCCCCAGGATTGAGATTCTAACTCAGGGCTCTTAATTGCACTTCTGGGGCTTGGAATCAGTTCCTTCAGTCCTGCAGCCTTTCTCACAGGGGTCTTGAGAGGAACAAGAGTGGAAAGAACAAATCACTGCATAATAATATTAAAAGAAATAGTGCTCCAGGTCCACGTTTCCTAATCAAATGGGCCTCCAGGTGAGAACTACTGAGAGCAAATGTGGCTACACTGATATGCTTGCACTGTCTACTTACTAGCTCTGTGACTGAAGTAAGTTACCCACTTCACTTCCCAGAGCCAGTTTCCTTCTCTGTAAAATGAAGACATCAATTCCTGCCTGACAGATTGTGGAAATGAAATAAGCAGCATATGTGAAAGCATTTTTTAAACTATGGAATAATATATTATCTAGTTGAAAGCTTTGTATCCTCACTTCCCAGAGTCCCCCCAAACCTAACTCACTCTAGGACCCTGAAAGGCCTGGATCTGGTGGGAGTAAAGAAAGTGGTTCTATTTTGGTCTCTCCAGCCTAAAGACCAGAGAGGAAAATGGAGGAAGATAGGGTTGCTCACAGCCTGTCTTCTTATCCCCCAGCTGAGGGGGAAATGGCAGGGGAGCTGGCATAACTGCTTCTTTGGTGAGTCAGCTAAGAAAGAACTTCTAGAGCTCCAATTATGTATAAGAGTTGATTTAGGTTTGGATTTTTAAAGCTGCTTCCTCTTTTTTTTTAGGGATTATTTTTTATTTCTTTTAATTTTATTACTTTTTTCTTTTTTTATTATTACTTAAAATATTACAAAGAGTAGTACATATGTCTCTTTTTTCCCCCTTGACCTTCCCCCATCCTCCCCTACCCCCCAGTGCCTTGTGTCCCTTGGTTATGCTTATATGGATACATAAAAGTCCTTTGGTTGATCTCTTTCCCCTCCCCGCCAACCCTCCCTGGCCTTCCTTGCTGTAGTTTGAGTCTGTTTAATGCTTCCTCTTTTAAAGCAGCTTTAAGATATAACTAAAAGCACAAGTAATTGGCAAACACATGGCAAATGATAGAAGCACAGCTTCTTGCTAGTGTGAACTTGAGAATATCACTCAGCTTCTCTGGGCCTATTTTCTCATCTGTGAAATGGGGACAATGCAGGGTCATTGTGAGTATTAATAGTATGTGAAAGTGCTGGGCCCAGTGCCTGGCACACAACTGAGGCCCAATACCTGTCCATTTGCTTTCCCTTTCTAGTGGACAGACTATGGTCATTGAGCTCAGAAGAACAGAAAGCACTTAGTCTTCAGCTGCTTGATTCTATTCTAGTGGCTGCCATTACTCATTTAATTCTCATGACCCCATGAGAAAGCTCATCTACAGACATCAAGGAAACAGGAGAGATTCAGAGAAGTTTTATTGCCCAAGATCACACACCTTGCAATTTTTTTATTGACTTTTATAGAGAGAGAGAAACTGATATATTGTCCACTTATTTATTCATTCATTGGTTGATTCTTATATGTACTCTGACTGGGAACCAAACCCACAACCTTGGCCTATTGGGCCAAAGTTCTAACCAAGTGAACTACCTAGTCAAGGCCAGCTTGTAATTTTAAATCCTCACCCGAGGATATTTTTTTCATTGATTTTTAGAGAGAGGGAAAGACAGAGAAAAATATCTATGTGAGAGAAACATATCTATTAGTTGCCTCCTGCATGTGCCCTTACCAGGGCCTGGGCTGGAGAGGAGCCTGCAACCCAGGTACATGCCCTTGACCAGAATTGAATCTGGTACCCTTCAGCAGCAGGCCAAAGCTCTATCCACTGAGCCAAACTAGCTAGGGCCAGCTTGAAATTTTTAAAGGCAGGATTCACACCCACCATATCTAGTTTGCTTTTTAGATAATCAAAATGTATGAGGGGGTTTAATCAAGCTGGATCTTCTGTAAGGCTCATCTTTAAATAGACTTGGACCAACAGGGTAACCTCAAACTGGCCCATTTTGAGAATAAACTCAAGGTGGAGCTTCAAGGACAGGAAACAGGCCATTACCAGAGGTAGCCTGGCAATAATTGAAAAGAGCTAAAAACCGAATGTTCACTTCCCAAATTCTTCGGGAATTTAATCTGTGCTCTATCAGTTTCAGGAGCTTATGTCATGAGGGTGAGATGAGTCCTTTATTAAGCAGTATCCTATCTAATAAAAGAGTAATATGCAAATTAGGTGTCACTCCAACGCAAAGATGGATGCCCCCATGGCCACAAGATGGCCGCCCCATGGCCACAAGATGGCCGCCCCATAGCCACAAGATGGCGGCACCCAGTCCAGCTCAGCCCTGCCACTGAAATGGTCAGGCCTGTTAGCCAGGCAGGTGGTGGAGGAGGCGGGAGGCCCGAGGGGCAGAACAGGTGATCAGAGGAGGCTGGGGGTCCCCTGCCCAGGCCAGAAGCCTTCGCCAGAAGCCTCAGGCATGGGCAAGGGCAGAGCCGGTGATTGAAGGGGTCTGAGGGTGCCCTACCCAGGCATAAGGCTGGACCAGAGGTCTCAGGCCTGCAGGGGCAAGGCAAGGCTGGAGATCGCAGGGGCGTGGGCTCCACAGAGCCAGCGATCAGAGGGACAGGGGCGGAGCCTGAAATTGCAGGGGTCTGGGCACTGGTGGGGCTCGCAAAGCAGGGGTCTGGGGGTCCCCTTCCTAGGCCTGCAGCCTTGGCCAGAGGCTACCAATGGGGCAAGGGCAGAGCCGGCGATGGCAGGTGGCAGGATCAGAGCCAGTGATCGCAGAGGCCTGGGCTCTGTGAAGCCAGTAATTGGAGAGGCTTGGGGGTCTTCTGCCCAGGCCTGCAGCCTCGGCCAGAGGTTATAGGCCTGGGCAGGGGTGGAATTGGGATTGGAGGGGCAGGAGTGGAGCTGGTGATCGGAGTGAACTACAGAGGAAACACCTTTTCTTATCACTCATTGGTTAAGCTCCCTGTATGCCACTGGTAATATTCTTAGTAACTTGGATAATAAGAATCCAAAAAGGCAATCTAGGGTTTTTCCACCACACTCCTGGAGGAAAAAAATGAAGGTCCACTGCTGGAGGGCTTAGAAATGTCATATCCTGCCCTAGCCGGTTTGGTCCAGTGCATAATGCCTCAGCCTGCTGACTACAGGGCATGGGTTCAATTCTGATCAAGGGCATGTACCTAGGTTGCAGGCTACTCCCTGGTGGGGGCCCAGGTCAGGGCATATGCAGGAGGCAACCAATCAAAGTGTTCCTCTCACTTTGATGTTTCTGTTTTTCCCTTCTTTTCTGCATTTTCTAAAAATCAGTGGAAACATATTCTCAGGAGAGGATAAAAAAAATGTCATATCCTATGAAAGACACATCTTGAAAATGACTAAAGAAAGTTGTCATTTTTTCATGGTGAAGGGACTGGAGTCCGTGTTGATGAAAACACCTTGGTGGCTATGGTGACTGGCAGTGGCTGCAGCAGTGGGGTGATAGAGCTGGTGGCTTCCCCTGATTAGCCTGGTCGCCTCCCACAAAGTGAGGCCAGACTGTGGCTTAGGCCCACTCCCCAAGGGGAGCAGGGAGTGGGCCTTAGCTGTCAATAGGACACCCACTGAGGGCTCCCAATATGTGAGAGGGTGCAGGCTGGGCTGAGGAACAGCCGAGTGCACAAATTTTGTGCACTAGGCCCCTAGTACAAATATATAATTGGTAGTCTTCTGTCATCTCCCACTAAACACAAATTCCTACTCATCGCCTGACAGCCTTCCACTTCCCTCCCTAAAAATAAGAGGGAACTGAGTCTCCTTTTCAAACCCCTCTCCTAAGCTAGATTGCAGAAGAATAGGAAGGCTGAGTCATCGTCCTCTTAGAAAATCTAAGTGTACCAAAGGCACTAAAACAAAGTATGTTTTTTAATATATATCTTTATTTCAACACATGGCTGCTTTTTAAAACTATCAACCCAAGATCTGAGGACATGTCTTCTTTCTACTGCATAAAGTAGGTACCTCTGTGTCATCTGTCCCAGCAGTCACCAACCTTTTGGACCTCATGGACCACCAGTGGTCTGTGGATCACGGTTGGCAACCGCTGAGCTATCCCACACCCCTCCTCCACACACAGTCATTGGCACCTTACTCATCAGCAAAATGACCGCCTTGGCACATGTATCACTTCAGCACAGCAAGGTAAGAGGGGCCAAAATGCTCTATGGCAGCCCATTTAAGAGCTATGTTATAGTTTGAGGTGCTCTTCTCCCTAAGTAAGGTTATGGCAAATAGTTTCATGAGGGTAAAGACCACAGCCTCCTATGCATACACAAGGGAGGCTCTCGTAATGCCTGATTTGTTTCTCATTTCTCCTGGCCAAGGCAAGGAAGACCAGTTAGACAGGATTGTTATGATCCATTCATTTACAGCTATAATTCCTGAAAAAAGAGTTGCGTGGCAGAGCAAGACCTGGGTTTTGTGCTCACCCCTTGTAGAGTGATATTAGGTCATTTCACAGTGCTGGGGTAGAAGCATGAAAGCCCTAGCTCCTCTGTAGTTCTGAGGCTGGAAAACTCACTGCTCAGATCAAAGGCAGACAACCAGGATCTCTCTATAAGCCCAGGGACCCACACCTGACCCCCTTCCTCCCCACAAGCACACACAAAACCAGTTAATACCGGTATTTCTGTACAGATGTAATAGGACTTTATTTTTAAGGAAAATTCTTTCAGCCATTGATTATAGAGCAATTTCTTAGTAATATTTTTCTTCCCACCTAGGTATCTGAAATACATGTTTAGGATAATGCCAAAACAAGAATCACTGGTTCATCATCTAGGGAACAAAACACACTTAACTGCTTGACACTTTATTGAATGCAAAGAGAGATTAAATGTCTTTGCCTTCCTGGTAGAGCTGAAGCAGGAGCCCAGGGAGGGGAAGAATGCACAGCTTTCCTTTGTGGGGAAGATGTGCGCTCCCTGTAGTCCCATCTTGTTGTGGGAAGACTAACCCATGTTCTTTCGGTTGCCATAGCCTCTAGGATGGGTGTCCTTCCAGTCATCCCACTCCCGAGCACGGTGAAGTGTTTGCTCATCATCCTCTTCCTCCCTTTGTTCTTGATCTTCTTGTTGAGCTGCTCTATTGGCCTCTGCCAAAGTAAAAAATGAGAAAGCGACGGAATGTCAGGGACCTCAGCGCCATTCTGAACACAATCATCACATAAAATGAGAACAAGGCATATGGCTGGCTGCCTGCCTGGGGCCAGCAGAAGCAGGGAGAGCACTTAGATACCTAACAGAGGACATATTCAACAGTAAGAAAGGGTGTTCTGAGTACTTTTCACAAGAAAGCTAAAACATAGAAGTTACCCCTCAATTCTATGTTGGGAAAGAATTATTGCTAAAATGGCTAAATACCCCCGTCCGTCCTCCAAAAAGAAAAAGACCCACAAAAAAGGAAAATGCCAACTGACCAAAAAAACCCCAGCAAGCCAAAACACTAAAGCAAAAAATATGTATGATTTTATAATTTGTGATATGCTAAGGAGCAGGAACTACAGGTGACTTCCCTTCCTCAATCCATTTCCTGTTAGTTATACAATGTTGTTTGTGTGTAAAATTGGAAATCACTAGGCAGCTGAACTTACCAGAAGAGAATATCTGTGTTATTCTGCACATGCCTGGAACAGGGTCTGAGGTCCAAATGGCACTTGTCATGCAGGATACACCAAAAAGTAATTGAACCAACAGCTATATCTCTTTTGCACTAATTGTTTTCTCTTCTGAGGTAAAAGAACATTTCCTGGTAACCCTGAGTTTGCTTATGAGAAACAGTTTCATAACTATAATAAAGAATGAAATGTGTGGGGATCTGATCTACTCTAATAGCTTAGGAGCCTTGTGTTCTTTAAAAAGAAAAACACTTTTATTGTAAAATAAAGAGTACTGTAAATCATATATGTAACTTCAGTTTTCACAAGGAGGCTATACCTTTATAGCCTCCACCTGGGTCAACAGATCTTCTGTACCCATCCCAAAGCTTCTCCATGAGCATCTTCCAAATTACAACCCCCCCATCTGCCCCAAAGGTAATCACTGTACCACCTTTTATAGAAATAACTTTCTGGACTTTATTACAGGTTTATAACCCAAGTGTGCATCCCAAGACACCAACATTGTCCATTTGTACATTTACATTTCACTTAATGACTTTAGTACAGAGCTGGGGCTCCATCACCACAATCTAATTTAAAAAATTCTATCACCCCAAAAAGACCCCTTGTACCCATTTAAGTTAGTTCACATTCCCTCCCTTCTTCAAGCCCCTGGAAATCACTATTCTGCCTTCTTTCTCTATAGATTTGTCCATAATGGGCATTTCAAAGGAACAGAACCAAGTAATATGTAGTCTTTTATCTAATTTCTTAGCCAAATATTTCTGAGGTTTTTTTTGTTAATCCTCACCCCAGGATATTTTTTCCTGATTTTTATTTATGAATGTATTTATTTATATTTTATTTTTGGTTAATCCTCACCCAAGGATATTTTTCCATTGATTTTTAGAGAGTAGAAGGGAGACAGAGAGAAACATAAATGTGAAACATACATATTGATTGGTTGCCTCCTGCACACGCTCCAAACAGGGCCAGGAATCGAGCCTACAACCGAGATATGTGCCCTTGATCAGAATCAAACCTGGTACCCTTCAGTCCTCGGGTAAATGCTCTATCCACTGAGCCAAACCGGCTAGGGCTATTTTGGTATCTTTTTAATCTAAAGGTTCCTCTTTCATCCTTTCCCTTTCTTAAATGTTGTCTTGAAGAAACTGGGGGCATCTGATCTGTAGAGGTTCTTCAAATCTGGGATTTTGTTAATTGAATAGTCACTATGCAGTCCAACATGTTCTTTTAAAATTCTGCAGATTAGCAAGTTCATACAGAGGCTTGATCTGATTCAGGTTGATCCCTTCATCATGATTATAGGAGGTGCTGTCTTCCCTCATTAGGTGGCACATAATACGTGTCTCATGTATTGCAATGTCAGCAGCTATTAATACTCAATGCATAGATTCATTAATTTTCCATATGTTTCAAAAGGTAACACTTAATTTCAACATTTCCTTTTTATTAACTAGAATACAGTTATAGAGAGAGGCTTTCCTTCATCTACTATTTGGTTACCCAGGAGAAAAACAAAATAAATGTTTGATACTTTCACTTTATTTACCACAAGATAATTTGGTTCCTATCATCCTCTGAAATTGAACAGTTTTTGTTTTAAAGTACTATTTTGAACTCATGGATTTAAACATATTTGATGGATTTCAATTGAAATAATTTCTTAAAAAATCTTAAATAAAATCTTAAATTTTAGAATAGTTTTTATAGGAAAATTGAAAAGATAGTACAGACAGTTCTTATACATTTATATTCAACTAGAGGCCTGGTGCACAAATTCTTGCACTGGTGGGGACCTGTCGGGGGAGGGGCTGCGGGAGGTTGGCCAGCTGGCCCTGCCCCTTATCTGGGTTGGGGGACCGATAAGGGGCTGGGCTAGCCCAGGGGAGGGGCCACAGGAGCTTGGCGGGGGGCGATCGGGGCCCAAATTGGGCCAGTTGGCCACTGCAGTGCACGTCATAATGGCCAGTCACTTGGCTTTTATATATATATAGATGGTTTCTGTCACAACTAGTGAACCAATAATGATATAATATTAACTACTAAAGTCCATACTTTATTCAGACTTCCTTGGGTTTTCTTATGCTGGTAAATTTTTGTATTGAATGTATTGGTGTGACACTGGTTAACAAAACCATACAGGTTTAGCCCTAGCTGGTTTGGCTTAGTGGGTAGAGCGACTGAAGGGTCCCTGGTTTGATTCTGGTCAGGGGCATATGCCCTGGTTATGGCCTCAATCCTCAGGAGGGGGCATGCAGAAGGCAGTTAATCAATGATTCTCGCTCATCATGAATGTTTATATCTCTCTCTCCCTCTCCCTTCCGCTCTGAACTCAATAAAAATATAATTTAAAAAAAACCACACAGGTTTCAAGTGTATAACTCAATATGCTGGTAAATGTTTAGCAACTAGCTTTGGGGAGGGATTGGGTAGTATCTTATGATTTCCATAGTATAATCCTCCCACCATGGCTAATTTCAAATTACTAGCATGGCATCACTGAACAAAATTGGGAACAGATGAGCAGTAGCACACATTATATAGTATTCCCACCTACAGATACAACAGGCATAAATAACTCCAAGAGTAACAGTAAAATGTAGCAAAATATGTGTGATGAGACTTGAGTATTTATTTCCTGTTTTTTTTAAATGTTAATGTTGAGATGTTCCCCCTCCCCCCTCATTACTCCCTTCACCCAGATCCCACCCTGCCCCAGGCCTTCACTACCTACTGTCTGTGTCCATGGGTAATGCATATATCTTTGGTTACTCTCTTCCTGTCTCACTTACCTCTGAGATTCATCAATCTGATCCATGTTTCCATGCCTCTGGTTCTATTTTATTCATCAGTTTATTTTGTTCATTAGATTCCTTGCTCATTTAATTTTTAAATTAAATTGTTGATATAGATTTCCTTAGGTTTTATCTAATGCCCTTTTTAATTGTCCCAGGATCCCATCCAGAACACCGCAGTGCATTTTGTCGTCATGTATCCTCATGTATAATTTCTCAGACTTTCCTGTGTTGAGGAGTCCTCAACAGGTATTTTGCAGAATGTGCCTCAATTTGGGCTGCGTGCTGTTTTTCCCCATAATTAATCTGGAGTTGTGGGTTTGGAGAAGACCACAGAAGTCTCATCACATCAAATCAAGGCTACACATCATCATGGCTTATCACTGCTGATGCTAACCTGGACCACCTGACTAAGGTAGTGTTTGCAGGGTTCCCAATAGTAAAGTTACTCCTTCTATACTGTAGACCATAGTCCACAGTTCAAGAGTGAGGAGTTATGCTCCACCTCCTTGAGACAGAAGCATATAGACAAATTATTTGGAATTTTCACATAGGAGAGATTTTTCTCTTCTCCCCCATTTATTTATTTAATCATTTATTTCTATCACTATAGGCTCATGGATATTTCTTTTATTCCCTGTGATAATACAATTCTGCTATTTTACTGCTCACTCAATTCTTCCAGTTTTGGCCAGTGAGAGTTCTTTCAGCTTGCCTATGTCCCAATAACATACCCTAATTGTCATTTTTTTTGTGTGTTTTTTTTGTTGTTGTTGTTTTTTAGCTCTTCCTTCTTCAAAGCTTATCTTGTATATTTACTGTTCCAGACTTGGAATTAGCCATCCTGGCTTCTTTTTAATGGGAATGGTATTTCAAAACCACAATCTGAGTTACTAGGTATTCTCATTGCTATTGGGCTGGTCATTGTTTCTAAGCCTTTTCAGTGGATAAAGCAAAGGTGTGTGTGTTTACTTTTAAATAAAATTTCTCATGATTTATATTTAGAACAGGGTTGTTTTATTTCTTAAATTATTTTGAATGTCTGTATGCTACATTAAAAGTCTTAGTTGTCAAAGATAGAGGATAAAATTAGAGTCTCATAATTACTCATTTATATGACCTCACATTAGTCTTGTAATAACACTAATATTATCTATCACTAATATAACTGAGAATAGTTCATTTTTTGCATATGCTTTCCCCATTTCTCCATTTTTAAAAAGTCTACATTAAAAATTAAATAAAAAAATCTACATTGAGTATTGAGTATATAGGCATTACATACTCTACTCTCTCCCTTTTAAGCCTTTTAGTCTTAGTTCTACAAGTCACTATATATTTTATTCTTACCACCTGTCCTTATGTTAATGTCTCTCTCATCATTTTGGTTGTCTGAAGCTCATTCTCTAGCAATTTCCTCAGGAGGAAATCATGGGAACAGTAGTTCTTAAGTTATTGGTAAACGTCTGTACCCTTCATACTTAAAAGACAATTTTAGTAGATATATGTCCTTGGCTCACATTCCCCTCCCCCCCTTGAATATAGTAATATCTGTTACCCCACATTTTTGGCATGAAATGTTGGTGTCAAAGTTTCAGGGTGATCTAATTTCCTTCCCTTTATAAACCACCTGTTCTTTTTTGCTGAAATTTCCACAGCATTTTTTCTTCTTTCCAGCCTAGTACTATCATTTGTTGGTTATTTTGGGTCAGTATTCTCAGGTACACATTACACTTTTTATAATCAAATCTCTTTTTTAAGTTTCAGGAAAGTTTCCTATTAGTTTTTAGCATTTATACTTTTTTCCTTGCTTTGGTTGTCTTCTTCAGGTAATCTTACTATCCCATGCCAGGTCTTCCTTACTTTCTTTGATATGTCACTATTACTCAAATCTTTTTATTTAAAACATGTTCCTTTTTACTTTAGTAAGGCGTTTCCTATTGCTTTCCTCTGCTTCAGCCTTCATTTCTGAAACGATGTTTTTAAAAAAAATTATCTTTATTGTTGAAAGTATTACAAATGTCCCTTTGTTTTTTTTTCCATCGACCCCCTCCAATCTGCACATGCCCCTCCCAGACCTTTACTACTATATTGTCTGTGTCCATGGACTATGCATATCCTATATAATAGCCTAATATGCAAAATGTTCTCTTGGGCAGTCGTTCGACTGCTCACTATGTGTGCTAACCACCAGGGGTCGACGCAGAATGTGGTGGGCGTTGGTGATGCGCTGCAACCTCTTGCTGGCTACCTGGGGGCTGAGTGACAGGGATGGAGATGCGGTGAAAATGCGGGGTGTGCGAGCTTGCTCTCACTCCCCCTACTACCCTTCACTGGGACACCAGGGCTCAGGTGCCAGGCACCCATGAGGAACCCAACTCACACCTACATGGCCTCTTCCAGGTGAGCTGGGCTGCAGCCGCCAGGACTGCAGGGACTGGTAGGGCTCCTCATGGGTTCATGCAGGAGCTGGTCTTCGAGGATGGCTAAGAGAGAGTGCACTGCACACCCAGCTTCCGTGTGGTGCTGCTGGGTGGCTGAGGCCCACGCTATGCCCTGGCCCGCGGCGTCTGGCCACGTTCACTGCATGTCTGTGTGGGGATTCGGGTGCCATGACTCAGGCAGAGGGGGACACATGGGGTCCTGGGAGCCCAGGTACTGCCCAGAAGTGGGCTGGGACCTGCTCTTTCATGCCAGACATTTGCGCTTCAATTGCCAGCCAGGCCTAGGAATCGAACTTGTATACAAATTTTGTGCACCGGGCCTCTAGTATGCATATAAGTTCCCTGGTTAATCACTCCTTACCCACACTCTCACTTCCACCTTCCCTCTGAAATTCCTCAGTCTGTTTCATTATTTTATATCTCTGGATCTACTTTGTTCATCAGTTTATTTTGTTCATTAGATTCCACATATGAGTGAGATCATGTGATACTTATTTCTCTCTGATTGGCTTATTTTGCTTAGCATAATACTCTCCAGGTCCATCCACGTTGTTGCAAATGGAAAGAGTTCATTTTTACATCTGTGTAATATTCCATTGTGTAGATGTACCACAGCTTTTTTATCCACTCATCTACTGATGCGCACTTGGGCTGCTTCCAAGTCTTAGCTATTGTAACTTGTGCTGCTATGAACATAGGTTGCATATATTCTTTCTGATTGGGGTTTCTGGTTTCTTTAGATATATTCCTAGAAGTGGAATCACGGGGTCAAATGGGAGTTCCATTTTAAATTTTTGGAGGAAACTCCATACTGTTTTCCAGTGGTTGTATCAGTCTGCATTCCCCTCAGCAGTGTACAAAAGTTCCCTCTTTCTTTAAAAAAAAAGGTTTTTTTGATTTCAGAGAGGAGAAGGAAGAGAAGGATAGAAACATGGATGAGAGAAACATCACCAATTGGCTGTCCCCTGCATGCTCCCACTGGGGATGAAGCCTGCAACCAGGGCATGTGTCCTGACCAGAAATTGAACCATGATCTCCTGGTTCACAGATCCTGGGCCACACTTGCTGGGTGAAATGATTTTTTCTTTTTTATTATCCCTAAGTTGTCACTACATTTCTGAGGTTTTCTAACCCTGCTTTATACTGTTCTTCCACATCTTATATAATTTTCTTAATGTCTTTCAACTCATTTTTTAAAAGTATATTTTAGATTTGTTGTTGTTTTTTTTGGAATGCTCTTGATTCTTTTTCCCCTTATAGTAATTTTGTGTAAACTTTGGCCTTGATAATTTTGTTCACTTTCTAACAGCTTTATTGTATACTAGTGCCCTGGTGCACATTAAAAGGGAATTAATTAGAGGAAATATTTTAATATTGCTATTTGCCCTTTCTCTATAATACAAGTGTCAGAGATGAAAGAAAATTAGTAAAATGTATATGAAAATCTTCCTTCTGTCAGTCTGGGGCATGCCATGGGAACCAGAGTCAAGTCCCTGCACACCCATGTGTGCCATGAAATCACGTGAGACCCAGACCTGGCCGGCCCCACCCTCGTCAAGCCCCACCAGGTGGGGGCAGGTGCAGCCTGTTCCCTTGCCCCAGCCCAGTGCCATACAGCCTCAGGTCTCTGCTGACTGCTTGTTAAGGCTCGCTATGGGAACTCGGCCTCTGCTGTGGGCACAGCCATCTTGACCACTACAGTGTGATTGTCAATATGCATATTCCCCTTTATTATATATTTCACATACCATAAAATTCACCCATTTAAAGTGTACAGATCAGCGTGTTTTTTTTATATTCAGAGCTATACAACCATCACCACAGCCTGTTGTTAATTCTGATGTGTGGTTAAGTTGTCCTTAAGTTTTAGAAAGAAGTAGGTTTAGGGTGGCTTTTCTAACTTCACAGAAGCTGCCTTTCTATTGTTAAAGAAATAGGCCTTGCTTAATTAGTTCTTGGTTCTGGTCCTCTCTTACACTTTTATCTGGACTTTCTTTTTCCTTCTTTTCTTTATTGTGCCTGTTCTCCTCAATTTCAATTCTATTCTCAGCAATTTCTCCTCAGGGTAGAAACCTGTCCTGGAAGGGAGATCTGGTGGGTCATTTTCAAAAGTTCATTAAGGACTAGACTACTCCACTCCTTTCAGACCTTCTGACCACAAGCCCCTTGTATTTGCCCAGGTGTTTTTTTAATCCTCACCTGAGGACATGCTTTTTTAAATTGATTTTAGAGAAAGAGGGAGGGAGAGAGAGAGAAAAAATCAATGTGAGAGTGAAACATCACAAAAGCCCTGACTGGGATTCAAACCCAAACCCTTTCAGTGCACAGATCAACACTTCAACCAAGCCATACTAGCTGAGACTCATCCGGTTTTTATTGGTGGTAAAACTGCTCCTAATTCAAGTGTTGTTCTTAAATTGGACTCCCATGCTTTTTTGTGAATACCTGTTTGCTGTTTGGAATTCTTGTGTTAAGTTGTTCACATGGTCTATCAACTCTTCTGCTTTCTTCCACACAGATGCCAATCACCTGTATCTTGTGCTAAGGGTGAATTCCCTTACCTGTTTAGTGTGAGGGTCATGGGGATACACTGTCACCTAGTTCTGTTGTGAATAATATCTGTCAGCTTTATTTTGTGTTTTTATTAAAGTACTAGAGGCACAGTGGATGAAGTTTGTGCATGGGTGGGGTCCCTAGGCCTGGCCGATGATCAGGGATGATTGGGGACATGCCAATCAGGGCCTGGCCAGGCCAGAGAGGAGGTAACAGTCGCCGGATTGGGCACAGAAGGAATGGATGCTAGACACCAATGCTGCCATCATCGGCACCCTGCCACCATGCGGTTTCCTGCCTCTCTCCTCCTTCCCTCACTGCCACACCACCACCAGGGCAGGCAGGCAGTGGGCCAATTGGGGCCTGCCAGCTGGGGGGAGGGACAGGGCATGGGAGGTTCGCCACCGGCTCCAAAGAGGGAGCTGGCCCTCAGCCCCCTAGGAAAGGGGCTGCATTTGTCATCATCCACTCCACTTCCCCGTCCCAACCCGGGGACCGAAGGCCCCAGTGGGGTTGGGAGAGGAGGTGATGGTTGCCAGGCCAGGCACGGAAGGAACAGACGCCAGATGCCGACACCACCACCGTCAGCACCCAGGCACCATGCGGTTCCCCACCTCCCCCATTCCTCCTTCCCTCGCCACTGTGCCACCATTGCGGTGGGTGGGTGGTGGGCTGATTGGGGGACCTGCTGGCCAGGGGGAGGGATGGGGTGCAGGAGGTTGGCTGCAAACCCCAAGGAGGGAGCTGGCCCTCAGCCCCCCTGGGAAAAAGGCCACATCCGCTGCTACCCACCCCTGGTTCCCCGTTCCAACCCAGGGGTCAGGCCCAATCAGGCAATTGGGGCCTGCCGGACAGGAGGAGAAACTGCAGGAGGTTGGCTGGCCAGGGGAGGTTGCCTGAGGGGCATACTGACCAGCAGTGGGCCACTCCTGCATTGAGTGTATGCCCCCTGGTATTCAGTGCACAACATATTGACTGGTCATTCTGGTCACTTAGGCATATATATATATATATATATATATATATATATATATATATAGAGAGAGAGAGAGAGAGAGAGAGAGAGAGAGAGAGACACTAGTGGCTCAGTGCATGAAATTTGTGCACGGAGGGGGCGTTCCCTCAGCCCAGCCTGCACCCTCTACATTTGAGGACCCCTTAGGGGATGTCCGACTGTCCAACTGCCGGTTTAGGCCCGATTCCACAGGACATCCCTCTTGCAGGGACCGCTGGCTTCTAACCACTCACCTGCCTGCCTGCCTGGTCACCTCTGCCTCTGTCTGCCTGCCTAATCGCCCTAACTGCTTTGCCTGCCTGTCTGATCACCCCTAACTGCCTCTGCCTGTCCGACTGCCCCCAACTGCCCTCCCCTGCTGGACTGATCTCACCCCCAACTGCCCTCCCCTGCAGGCCTGGTTGCTCCCAACTGCCCTATCCTGCTGGCCTGTTCTAGCCCCCAACTGCCTGCCCCTGCTGGCCAATTTGGTTCTGATTGGTTGGTTTCTATGCCAGTCAGCATCAAAAGCTCCACCTCCTAGGCAGCCATTGCCCCCTCACAGTTCACCCAGATTTGGTTCTGACTGGTCAGTTTCTATGCCAGCCAGCGTCAAAAGTTCTGCCTCCTAGGCAGCCACTGGCAACTCACCCAGTTCACCCAGATTTGGTTCTGGTTGGTTTCTTATGCCAGTTAGTGTCTCCAGGCCTATCTCTGGGCCTGGTCAGAGAGGCGGGGCTGGTCCACAACCCCCTCGGCAGTCAGTGCTGGGATGCAATGGCAACCCAGCACTGACAGCAGGACTGACTTCTGGTGTTCAGTCAAGCCTTCGGTCAGTCATTACGGAACCTGGATTTTTACATATTAGGATAACATACATGTAGAAAAAACACACATAGTATATAGCTCAATAAATTTTCACATGTGAACACATTCATGTAATCAGAACCCAGATCAAGATAGAAAACTTAGTACTAATTCCTCAGAAGTCCACATAAAGTTCCATTCCATTCATAAGACCCCACTAAGGATGAACACCATACAAGCTTTTAAAATCAGCAAATAGACGTTTCATCTGTTTGAACTCTATATGAATGGAATTATACAGTATATGCTCCTTTGCATCTAGCTTTCTTCACTCATAAGTATGTTTACAAAATTCGGTTATATTTGTCCCCTATGGCTGAAAAAGTATAAACTTTTTGCTAACTAAGATTTCACTGTGTAAATATAGGAACATTTATTTATCTATTCTATTATGTATATGCATTTGAGTAGTGTCCAGTTTGGGGTATTACAAGCAATGCTGCTATGAACATTATTGTGCAAGTCTTTTGTGAACCTATAGTCTCACACTCTTAAGTATATACATAGGAGTGACACTGCCAAGTCATGGGATTGTACATATGTTCAACTTTTTTGCATCACTATCACTACCACACTACTAGACTGTTTTTGTTTCCTTCCTTCTATGTACTTTGGGCTTATTCTGTTCTTGTTTCCCTCAAATTGTTAAGGCAGTGCCTCAGATAATTGAGTTTTTATATTTTTTTTCTAATATAAGTACTAAAAGTTATACATTTCCCTCTCACACTGCTTTGGTTGTACTCCACAAATTTTGATATTCTATTTTCATTTTCTTCAGTTAAAAATATTTCTAATTTTCCTTGTGGTTTCTTCTTTGACCCAGGGTTATTTAGAAGTGTGTTGTTTAATTTAAAAACATTTAGGGCCCTGGCCGGTTTGGCTTAGTGGATGGAGACTGAAGGGTCTGGGGTCTGATCTCGATCAAAGGCACATACCTTGGTTGCAGGCTTGATCCCAGACCCTGGTTGGGGTGCATGCAAGAGGCAACAAGTTGATGTGTCTCTCTCACATTGATGTTTCTCTCATTCTCTCCTCCTCCCTCCCTCTCTCTCTAAAAATCAATGGAGCCCTAACCAGTTTGGCTCAGTGGATGGAGAGTCAGCCTGCAGACTGGGAGGTCCAGGGTTTGATTCCGGTCAAGGGCATGTACCTTGGTTGCGGGCACATCCCCAGTAGGGGGTGTGCAGGAGGCAGCTGATGGATGTTTCTCTCTCATTGATGTTTCTAACTCTCTATCCCTCTCCCTTCCTCTCTATAAAAAATAAATAAAATACATAAAAATCAATGAAAAAATATCCTCCAGTGAGGAGGAACAACAAAAAAAACTAGGAATTTCCCAGGTAAATTGTTATTGATTGCGAATTGAATTCCACTGTGGTCAGAGAACATTTTCAGTGTGATTTCAATCTTTAAAAAATTTATTGAGACTTAATAGATGGCCCAAAATATGGTCTGGCTTGGTGATTGTATACAATTGTGTATTGGAAAATAGGTGCATTTTGAAATTGATGGATATATTTTTCTATAAATGTCAAATAGGTAAGGTGGCTGCTAGTGTTGTACAGATATTATGTCTTTATTAATTTTCTATTAATTCTATCAATTATTAAAAGAAGTGTTAAAATCTTCAACTATGATTATAGATTTGTCTATTTCTTCATTTAATTCTGTTAACTTTTTCTTCATGTAATTTGAAGCTTATTATGCACAAACATGTTTATGATTGCTATGTCTTCCTGATAAAGTGCCCCTTTTATCAGTATGAAATATTTTTTTTATATCCAGTAATAACTTTGGTCCTAAAGTCTACTTTATCTAACTGTAGCTACTAATGCTTTTTGTTAACACAATGTATCTTTTTCAATTTTTTACTATCCATCAATCTGTATCCTTACACTTAAAATGCATCTCTTACCTCACATAGCAATATGTTTACAGATACATCTCCTAGGGCAAAGGAAACTAAGGAGAAAATAAGCAAATGGAACTACATCAAAATAAAAAGCTTCTGCACAGCAAAAGAAACTATCATCAAAATGAAAAGAGAACCCACTGAGTAGAAGAACATATTTGCTGATAAAGGTTATTATCCAAAATATATAAAGTACTCATACAACTCAACAAAAGGAAGACAAACAATTCAATTATAAAATGACCTGTTTGGCTAAGTGCATAGAGCATCAGCCTGCAGACTGAAGGGTCCCAGGTTCGATTGTGGTCAAGGGCATGTAACTTGGATCCAGGCACATCCCCAGTAGAGGTTGTGCAGGAGGCAACTGATTGATGTTTCTCTGTCATCGATGTTTCTAACTCTCTATCCCGCTCCCTTCCTCTGTGTAAAAAAAAAAAAAAAATCAATAAAATCTATTTTAAAAAAATGGGTAGGGGACCTGAATAGACATTTCTCCAAAGAGGACATACAAATGGTCAAGAGACACATGAAAAAATACTCAAAGTCACTAGTCATCAGATAAACGCAAATTAAAATTATGAGATATCACCTCACATCTGTCAAAATGGCTATCATTAATAAATCAACAAACAAGTGCTGGCAAGGATGTTGAAAAAAGGGAACCCTAGTTCACTGCTGGTGGGAATGCAGACTGATGCAGCCACTATATAAAACAGTATGGAGTTTCCTCAAAAAATTAAAAATGGAATTTCCATTTGACCCTGCGATCCCACTTCTGGGGATATATCCCTAAAACACCAATCGGAAAGAATATATGCACCCTATGTTCATAGCAGCATTATTTACAATAGCTAAGATTTGGAAACAGCCCAAGTGCCCATCAGTAGATGAATGAATACAAAAGGTGTGAAACATTTACACTATGGAATACTATGGAGCTGTAAAAAAAGAGGGATCTCTTACCCTGTGTGACAACATGGATGGATCTGGAAAATACTATGCTAAGTGATATAAGCCAAACTGAGAAAGACAAATCTCACTTATCTGTGGAATCTATTGAACAAAATGAATTGACCAACAAAATAAGACCTGAAGCATAGAACAGACTGACATACCTTGATATAGGGTTGGGGGATGAAAAAAGATAAACCAAAGAACTTATATACTTACTAGAGGCCTGGTGTACGAATTCATGCATGGGTGGGGTCACTCGGCCTGGCCTACCATTGGGGCCAATTGAGGGCGGCAGGCTGGGGGAAGGGACCATAGGAGGTTGGCTAACTAGCTCCTGCTCCCTCATCAGGGCTGATCATGGGGGCTGGCTGGCTGCGGGGAGGGATCATGGGAGGTTGACCCTAGCAGCAATCTAACCAATGGCTAATTCTGCAAGGAATCAGGCTCCCTCCCCACTCCTGTCTGGGTCTGGGTTACAGGTGAACCGGATTTGGGGCTGTCAGGGCCCCAGCAGCAAGCTAAGGCACGGCTGATTCTGTGAGGAATCGGGCTCCCTCCTCCCTCCTGTCTGGGTCTAGAGTGCGGGTGAACCAGATTCAGGGTTGTCAGGGCCTCAGCAGCAAGCTAAGGCATGGCTGATTCCATGAGGAATCGGGCTCCCTCCTCCCTCCTGTCTGGGTCTGGGGTGTGGGTGAACCAGGGCCCCAGCATCAAGGTCTGGGTCAGTGAGCATCATAGCTACCAGCCGGTCATCTGGTCGTTCAGTCCTAACGGTTGCTTAGGCATATATATATATATATATGCATAATCCATGGATATGGGAAATAGGGTAGTGAAGATCTGAGGGGTGGTAGATGCTGGGAGGTGGGGGGAGAAGGGGAAGAATGAGAGATACCTGTAATACTATCAGCAATAAAAAATATATTTTAAAGAATGAGATAATTAGCCCTAACCGGTTTGGGTCTGTGGATAGAGCGTCGGCCTGCGGACTGAAAGGTCCCAGGTTCGATTCTGGTCAAGGGCATGTACCTTGATTATGGGCACATCCCCAGTGTGCAGGAGGCAGCTGATCGATGTTTCTCTCTCATCGATGTTTCTAACTCTCTATCCCTCTCCCTTCCTCTCTGTAAAAACATCAATAAAATATATTTTTTAAAAATGAGATAATTAAAAATCTAAAAAAATAAAATGCATCTCTTATAGACAGCCTGCAATTGAGTCTCACAATCAATTTCTAATTTGTCTAATGATCTGATTTCTAATTTGAAAGTTCATTGGGTTGGCCTGAGTCAGTATGGCTCGGTTTGATTGTCGTTCCAAGTACCAAAGGGTCTCAGGTTCTATTCCAGGTCAGAGCACATACCCAGGTTGCAGACTCGATCTCTGGTAAAGACACATAGAAAGCAACCAATATCTTTCTCTCTCTCCCTCTTCCTCTCTTTAGAATCAATGAAAAACATATCTTCAGGTGAGGATTAAAAAGAAAAAAAGTGTTTGTTGCATTTATATTTAAGATAATTACTGACAGGGCTGGATTGGAGTCTACCATTTCACTACTGGATTTCTGTTCATCTGTTTTTGCTCCTCTGTTCATTCTTTCTGGCCTTTTAATTTATCTACTGACTACAGCTTTGTTTCTGCCATTATTTTAAAAAAAATAGACTATTTTTTAGAGCAATTTTAGGTTCACAGCAAAAATGAATGGAAACTACACAGTGTTCCCATATACTCCTGCCTCCACACAGCAACAGCCTCTCCCACCATCAATATCCTGATCAAAGTGATACATTTGTCACAATAGATGAACTTACACTTATCATCATCACTCAAAGGCCTTAGTTTACATTAGAGTTCACGCTTGATATTATACATTCTATGGGTTTGGACAAATGTATGATGACATGTATCCACCATTATAGTATCATACAGAATAGTCTCACTGCCCTGAAAATCATCTGTGCTCCACATCTTCATATTCCCTTCTCCTCTAGCCCCTGGTCTTTTATTGTCTACACTAGAGGCCCAGTGCACAAAATTCATGCATGGGTAGGGTTCCTAGGCCTGGCTGGGGATCAGGGAAGATCGGGGCCTTAGGGCTGCCGGCCAGGACTTTCCTGCATTCTGTGCTGCCCCCTGGTAGTCAGCACATGTTATAGTGAGAGATCAAACTCCCAGTTGAACCTCCGGGGGGACACTTTGCATATTAGCCTTTTATATATATATAAATTAGAGGCCCAGTACCCAAAATTCATGCACTGGGGGGGGGGGTGTAGTCCTTCAGCCCAGCCTGTGCCCTCTCGCAGTCCAGGAGCTCTCGGTGGGATGTGTGACGCCTTAGGCCCACATCCTTAGCACTGCCATGGAGGAGGGAGAGGCTCCCCAGCAGTAAGCCCAGCTCAGGGCTTCTGGCTAAGCAGCTCTCCCCGCTGTGGGAGCACAATGACCACCAGGGGGCAGCTCCTGCATTGAGCATCTGCTCCCTGTGGTCAGTGTGCATCGTAGCTACTGGTCATTCTGCTGTTCAGTCGATTTGCATATTAGCTTTCTATTATATAGGTTTTGCCTTTTCCAGAATATCATATAGGTGGAATTATATAGTATGTAGCCCTTTCAGATTGGCTTCTTTCACATGTTAATATGGATTTAAAGGTTCTTCCATGTATTTTTATGGATAGTTTTTGTTTGTTTATTTTTTAGCAATGAATACTATTATTTCATGTCTGAATGTACCACAGTTTATCCATTCTCCCACTGAGAACATTTTGGTTGTTTTCCAAGTTTTGGCAATTATCAGTAAAGCTGCCATAACCCTTTGTGTGCAGGTTTTTGCATGCACCTGTTTTCAACGCATTTGGGTAAATATCAAGGAGTACAATTACTGGACCATATGGAATGAGTATGGTTAGTTTTGTAAGAAGTTGAGAAACTGTCTTCTAAAGTGGTTGTACCATTTTGCATTTCCACCAGCACTGAATAAGAATCCCTATTGCAGCTAGATCCCCAGTGGGGGGGCATGTGGGAGATAGCCGATCAGTGATTCTCTCTCATCACTGATGTTTCTATCTCTCTTTCTCTCCCTTCCTCTCTGACATTAATAAAAAAATATTTTTAAAAAAGAATCTGTTGCTCCATATCTTTGCCAACATCTGGTGTTCTCAATGTTTTGGATTATAGGGGTGTAGTGGTATCACTGCTGTTTTAATTTGCAATCCCTCAATGATACATGATGTTGAACATCTTTTCATAGGCTTATTTATTCCTGTATATTTTCTTTGGGCAGGTACCTGTTCGAGTATTTTGTCCATTTTTCTTAATTGGGGTGTTCATTTCCTTATTGTTGCGCTTTAAGAATTCTTTGTACATTTTTGATTAACAGTCTTCTATCAGATGTGTCTTTTACAAATATTTTCCACTAGTCTATAGAGTTTGTCTTATATTTTATTGATGCATTATTTAAGGGTTGCTCTAAGGCAGCAATTTTTAACCTTTTCATTTTGTGGCATACAAAAACTAATTACTAAAATTCTGTGGCATGCCAAAATGTTATATGTTTTGCTGATCTGACAAAAATGCGTATGATTTCTTTCTTTCTTTTTAAAAATATATTCTTATTGATTTCAGAAACATCAATGATGAGAGAGAATCATCATTTGGCTGCCTCCTGCACTGGGGATGGAGCCCACAACCCAGGCATGTGCCCTGACTGGGAATCAAACCATGACTTCCTGGTTCATAGGTCGACCCTCAACCACTGAGCCACACTGACCAGGCATGTATAATTTTGATTCATTTACACTGGATGGCTTTGCTGTGTTGGCTGTTGTCATTTTTTTATTTGACAATCTAAGGGAAAAGAGGTCAGTGCCCCTGATGAAATAGTCAGGTATCGCATGTTTTAAAAATTCTTGTGGCACACCAGTTGAAAATCGTTGCTCTAAGAAATACAATCATCGTAACCTCCCAGTCTACTTGTCATTAATATTATACCATGTGACAGCCTCAAAGATGGACCCCAATGATTCCAGTCTCCAGGTATTCATGCTCTTATGTAGTCCCTTCACACTGTATTGGGGTTGGTGACCAATAGAATATGGCAGAAGTCATGATTTGCAACTTCCAACATTAGGTTTTAAAAGATAATGATGCTTCTCACCCTGGCCAGTAGGGCTCAGTTGATTGGGTATTGTCCCATGCACCACAATGTTGCCAGTTCGATTTCTGGTCAGGGCATGTGCCCTGGTTGTGGGCTTGATCCTCTGTAGGGGGCTGCAGGAGGCAGCCAATGGATGTTTCTGTTTCTGTTTCTCTCTCCCTCTCTCCCCTCCCTCCCTCTCCCTCTCTTCCTTTTTTTCACCCTCCCTCACTCCTACTTTCCCTGAAAAGCAATGGAAAAAATATCCTCAGGTGAGGATTAACAAAACAAAAAAATATTTTAGAAAAAGAAACTTGGTTGTTCTCTCTTGAATCATTCACTGAGGAAACGAAGCTCTTAAGCTGTGAGCAAACCTATGGAGAGACCCACATGGATGAGTGAATGAGCTGGAATAAAATCCTCCAGCCTCAGTCAAGCTTTCAGAAGACTGCAGCCCCAGCTGATAGCAACCTCAGGAAACCCTAATCAAGAACCAACCAATTAAGTTGCTCCTGGAATCCTTACCCTCAGAAACTATGCGTGACAATAAATGTTTATTACTTTAAGTTGCTAAGTTTTAGAGTCATTTGTTAATAACAATAGGTAATTGCACTACTTCACATAAAATAGAACTATCTCATAAAAAATAATTCCATTTACTCCCTGTCCTTTTTGCTATAGCTGTCCCATTTTACATCTATATACATTATAAGCCCCACAGGACAATATCATTTTTTTTTTTTTTTGCTTTAGGAAGCCATATGTAGGAAAGTGAAGCTGCGCCCGCTCAGCTCAGCTCCGATTAAACTGCCTCTAGCGAGAGAAACAAGATGGCGGCATAGGGTAGACACCGTAAATGCAGCCGTGAACAACTATTTTAGAAAAACCTCGAAAAGAACACACGGACACCACTCGCACCCACAGGAAGGCTGGCTGAGTGAAAATCCTACAACTAGAGAAGAGTCTGAGACTCAGAGGAGCAGCGGAAGCAAAGTACAGAGGTACAGAGGCGCGCGCACGGGCTCGAGGAAGGGCTGGCGCCGGGGGACGCGGTTCTTTTCCAAAACGGAGAGAGCCACAAGTCCCCAGCGGCTCTGAACTCCAGTTCCAAGCGAGTTTCTAAGGACCCAGACACCCAGAGAAGGGGGACTGACTGGCACCAGGAGGAAATCCAAAATGGGTTTCTCTCAGCGTTGCTTGCAGCAATTACCGTGGGACACAGAGACCTGGTGTCTCTCAGTGCAGGGCTGAGAAGCGCCATAGCTATTTGCTCCGCCCCGCCCTGCAAACTCCCCGAGGCCCTGCCCCTCCCAAGCTGCGTCAGAGCTAGGGCAGAGGCTTAATCAACGCCTCCTTAAAGATACAGGAGCCAGCCCCAACCCAGCGGCCAGAGTGGGACTAACCTAAACAAAACAGATCCACAAGGAACACACTCGGGGCAGATGCAGTGAGCATAAAAGCTCCACTGAAACAACTCTTGCCCCATAAGGGTGTCTCCAGCACAGAAATTCTCCCACTGTAGACACAGCTGACT
>PVJC01017953.1:0-31855 GCA_004026665.1 Murina feae
CCCACCTTGGCTGGCCTAGTGCCGGTGCATGTCATAGCGTGGTCATCAGGACAGTTGTTCTGCTGTTCAGCCATTCAACTGATTTGCATGTTATGCTTTTATTATTATAGATGTGTATTTATGTGATAAGATACAATTTCGTAGATGCATACAGAAATGTAGAGAATTCATGTGGTCTTTCTCTTCTTGGGACACACATGGTGGTCTGGCTGGGACCACCTGGTTCACTGTACAGTATGATTAGGACAGGGCACAGCTGACTTGTTTCTGAAGCAGTTTTGGTCTTATGCTGCGGCACTGGGGACACAGGATACAGAGATACTGAGGAGCTTCTGCAAAGCTGAAAAAGGTAATGATAAGAGTGAAGTTCCAGAGCCTCTGAACTACACTACTTTGATCCGTTTTACATGTGGTTCCACATAAAATTTCTTCTCTTGGTGGAGGAAGGACAGGGTTGCTGTACAAGTTTTGGGATGAATGTTGTAGAGTTTCTCTGAGAGAATACTGGAAGCTGTGATTCCATAGACCACTCCAGGAGGAACTGCTCTCAGAGTAACCGCATGGTCAGTCCTGTAGTTTAACTGGATATCAGTACTTGTGGTAAAGGCGCTCTACCAAGGCTCAGAGAGAAGTATTAAGGCTCCTGTGGACTGAAGGATAACCTTCCAGTCTACCATTTGTTAGGGTCACGTTCTGGGCTAACTCAAGAATGGCTCCAGAGTCAAGCAGGTAAGACCAGTTGGGGTTGCCTCCCTTACCTCTTTATATTCACCACCTTTCTCTCAACAGCCATAGGGATGGCAGTTTCCCAATGAAATAGGGGGAGAGTCAGTTGAACAGTTCTCTTAAGTCACAAAAAAAGTGTTGGTTTTGTGTTAATTAGCCATTAGTAAGTGAGCATTCTTTTGTTCAACTGAGAGTTGAAATTCTCAATAAACATGAGCTAGAGCAACAATCAACTCTCCATGTAAAATCAGTAAGCAGCCTTGTCAGAAAGAGAAGCTGGTGACATCTGGTTGCCTGGAATAAATAAAACCTCTCATCTGGTGAAGGCTTTTGAGATCCCACTTCCTATTCAGACTGTCACTGTGACTGCAGCTGGATGACAATGCCCTGAGTATTACAAGCAACCTGCCCAGATCAGTTCAGTGAAGCAGCATCATTCAACGGCACTGATTAAAAATGGATATTTTCTTGCTGTGCTGAGACTTAATAACCTTTATTTCACAAAGTTATGACTTACCATAGACCAGCTAGATAAGTAAATATATTCTAGGTATGGACGAGTCATAATCAACTGTGCCTTTCTAAAACAGTCTATCTTATCTACTCACTATCTGCTTCTCCATGAAATAACAGTGGGAATTTTGCTGTTAAACAAAAACACTTCCTAAATTTCAAATACAATATGAAAGCTCTCAAAACAAAATTGTTTAAGAAAGGAGCGACATTTTTTTCTAATGCTATTATTTAATTAGTTAATATATATTTTATCTGCTTTTACTCTAATGACTAGCTTCTCTCAGATGTAACAGCGAACCTTGTCTAAGCACTAGCTTAGAAGATTCCACTAGAGTTGTTGGAAAATAGCACTCCCTCCCAATAAATGGAAACTTGCAGGTGTGACCTTTGATTGAATCAAAGGTTAATTAACTTTGAGGAATAGTGACACTAATTGGTGACACACTACATTTTATTATTTTTCTAGGAGTGATATATTGAAAAGTAAACAGATTTAAATAGCTGAGCAATAGCTTAATACATGCAACTACAAAAATATTTCCATATATATTTAATTAAATTGACCTTAAGCCATCCTGTAATGTTTATTTCAACAAATAGCTCACAGTGTGATCACTTCTGGTATATTTGTATGACTTCGAGCATCTTTTAGGTATAATCAGCATTCAAAATATCATTAAACTTTACTGTTTGTGTATCATTAGTGTCTATAAAATGTATTACAGAGAGCAAATGATAGCAAAGAGATACATTTCATTTATGTGGTTCCCATTTCACATTGCCAATTACCAATAGATCATATGAATTATTTATAATTTTATGTTGGCTTCATATCAAATATTTTATCACTTATATACCTACCAAACATGAAAGTGTAATTCTTTTATTTTCTTTTAAAAATGCCAACAAAATCTTCATATAAATGCAAAGCAAAACAGATAGAAGGAAATCTGTTTCAAAGGGAGATTATTTAATTAAAACAATTTCACAAAATGATAGAGGGCATTTCAATCGAAATATTAAAGATTCTATAATTCTATATGTAATTAACTGAATGAAATTTACGGTTTGGATGTTTACAGGAGGTGCTTGTTTTATTTTAATATACAATTTTAACAAATTAGAGTATAAGCAGATGGAGATAAAAGGAGCTGAAACTAATTTGGATGAAATTTTTGTAATGGACAAGGAAGTAAATTTATAATTGGAGATGGAAATGACACTCTCTTCCATTCCTTTAACCTGACTTTAAGATCGACCTTATTACCAGGTAGTAATGTACCTCTCACACTTTTTATCTTCTTTAAACATTCTTTTCTTCATTCATCACTTTATTACAAACTAGGGGCCCAGTGCACAAAAATTTGTGCACTCGGGAGGTCCCTCAGCCTGGCCTGTGCCCTCTCGCAGTCTGGGACCCCTCTGGGGATATTCACTTGCTGGCGTGCCTGGCAGCCTGGGTGAGGGGCTGATGGCTGTTTGCAGGCTGGCCAAGCCCCCCAGTGGGATCCCTCACCCCATTGGGGTGTGGCCAGCCTGGGTGATGGCCTGAGGGCCATTTTCAGACTTTCAGGCTGCCCACAGTCCCTTCAGGGGTGCCTGGGAAGCCTGGGTGAGGATCTGAGGGGCGTTTTCAGGCTTTCAGGCTGCCCCAGCTCCCATTGACCCAATATCCCAGCAAGGCTGGCTGGAAGCAGGTTTCTGGGGTTTATTTATCTTCTATAATTGATACACTGTTCCTTTAAACCGAGGCCTAGGCAGTTAACACAGCCTTCTGTTGGCTTCAACTCCGAGGCTTCTATAATTGAGACAATGTTGCAAATATGTTGTTGCCTGGAGCCAAGAGAAGCCCAGGTGGCTGGCAAACAGTTTTACTCCTGCTACAATGGAAGCTGCCCATTTACTCAGCTCCGTGACTGCCAGCCTCCATCTTGGCTGGGTTAATTTGCATACAGTCACTCTGATTGGCTGGTGGGCGTGGCTTAGGCATCCCAAAGAAACAGTCAATTTCAATATTACGCTTTTATTAGATTAGATTAGAAAGTGACTACAATTCTGTATTTTACTGTCAGTTGTTTATACAAAGCAAAAGATTTTCAAATAAAAAGGAAGAAAACAGCATTTGAACTTCTATCTCTCACTAATAATCCAGCCTGAGTTGTTTTTGCCCTTTTTCATTAAACTTCTCCCTGGTTTCCTCATTGATTTTTGTCAAAGTAAAATTTACTGTATGTAAGTTAAAAGGGGAAATTTTTAAAATATATATTAATTCCTTGGCTCTACTTCCAGATATTCTGATTTAGTAAGTTTTGAGTGGCACCCAGGAACCTGAGTTTTTCTGATAAGAATGAAAATAGAAAATAGCTCATACATTGAGAAACACTGGAATAAAATAGATAGATGATAAATAGAAAGATAGATGCAACTGTAAATTAATCCAAATTATGTCCTAGCAAGCTTGCATTAACTCTTGAAAAATAAAGGAAATACTGCATCTAATTAACTTACTTGCTTTTTGCTGTTTCATGAATATTTATGTTTATGTCTTTTTTCCACTTTGGGAAGTGTAGCCACATTTATTTTTTAGTTCCACATTCTCTCTCCTCTCCCTTTGGCACACTAATCATATAAATGGTAGATCTTGTGTTGTTATTCACGGGTCTCTAGGTCCTATTTATCTTTTTAAGTATATTTCTCTCTGTTGTTAAGATTGAGGAAATTCTATTGATCTGTCAATTCCATGATTCTAACTTCTGTAATCTCAACTTTACTATTGAGCCTACCCAGTGAGCTTTCTTTTTTTATTTCAGTTATTGTATTTTACAGTCCTATAATATCCATTTGTTTTCTTTATAACATCTATTTCTTCACTGGGGTTTTCCTTTTTGTCTTTAAAAAGATTTTGTAATTCCTGATTGAAACAATTTTACCAAGACTGGTTTAAAAATCTTTATCAAAATGTTTCAACATCTGATTTATCTTGATATTGATGTTGTCTTTTCTCATTTAAGTTCTGATTTTCTTAATTTTTGACATGACCAGTGATGTTTCAATTACACCTTGACATTTTAGATATTAAATAAACCCATTAAGAGACTCTTGACCCATTTAAATCCTCTATTGTAGCAGACAGTTTCCCTCCTTAGATTTAACATATAATTCTGCTCTACTTTTGTGGTTGTAATCCAATAATAATTTAGTTTTCTGAGCCCTTGCTATTTTTTCTGGTTTTGATTGAACACCTGCTGGATTCCTACTGGTACTGTCTGTGGAGGTAGAAGGCTTTTCCTGAAGTTATTATGAGGTTTCAGGTGGGGTATGCTGGATCAGCAGGAGCAAAAGTATTTCCTGTGTCCTGATATGTTGCTGAGTTCTGGTAGGTTTCCCACTCTCCTGTCTGTATTGTGTGTTTGGGGGAAGAAGTGCCTACCGGAGTCCACCCTCTAGTTTTGGGTAGAGAGCCAGGAGCCCCAGCGTCTACGCAGCACACTGGTCCTAGAGGCCCTGGACCTGGTTTACTTTCTGCCACTGGATAGAGGGTTTGGAAGCCCCAGGCTTGCTGGTGCTACTGCTGATGACAGCTTGGACTACTGCTGCCGGTACATGTGGAATAAAGGGATCAGTTCACACAAGTGGGTTCCCACTGTTGCCACTGCTATTGGCCATTGTCATTGGGTATCGGGGTTCCTTCTGAATTTACCCAGGGTATTCCTTTCCAAACCTTTTAGCCAGAAAAACCAGGCTTTGTTTTTTGTTTTGTTTTGCTATTGTTTTGTTTTGTCATTGTTTTGTTTTGTTATTATTTTTGTTTAGTTTAGTTTTGTTTTCTAGACCTCTTGGATGTTCTGGTTTGCAGATCTCTCTGCTGCCCAGGATCAAGCACTTAAGAAATAAAAAAAAAGTTCTGGGAACTCATCAAGATGTTGTGATACTACTATGTTTTTCTTCAAGTCCACCTTTCAGAATAAATGACAATCTATTGAGTTATTTACAGGATATTTAATTGTGCATTGAGGGAAGAAGCAGGAGAAAATGAGTCTTCACCATCTTACCCAAGAACTGAGATTCCTCCCTCATCTTTTAATATAAAATCAGTCAACAATAAAATATATCTTTAGTTCCTTCTCTTTCCTTCCTCATTTTCTACTTTCAAATATCTCAATATAGTTTATATTTCAGTTGTGCTCTTGTGCACTGTTGGTTTCTTCTGTTAAGTATTTCATCAAATTAAGCACAGTGGTGACGATTTTAGGATCCAAATAACATTCATTTTGAGCAAATATTTAGCAATAAATATATTTGATTAACTATGACACAATTTCAAATACTAATGAATTATTCTTCTACTTATTGCAATAATTTTACATTTCAGCCCTGTGATTTCCTGTGCACTTAGTAATTTAATTTCCCTCCTTTATGTCAATAGATGTAAATTTGAAATAAAGCATTACTTAAGATTTTTAATATGGTGTTGACTAGTGGTGAAACAGGATAGCTGTGCCTTGTTTCTGATCTTAATGGAAAAGCATTGCATTTCTCACCATAAAGTATGATATTGGCTTTAGTGGTTTTGTAGATATTCTCTATGAAGCTAAGGAATTCTCCCCTTGATGTTTCATCTCTTTTTATTGTCAAAAGGATCAGTTTCTACATTCAATTAGAAAATCAACCTTATTATAAATCATAATTACTAAGATATTTTAAATCAAATATCCTGAATTTGGAAACAAGTGCTGTATTTTAATCACATGATATTTAATGTAATATTACCCTAAATTTAATGGTAAATACTAGGAAGCCTCTTAGAGTTTCTTACTAAAATAAATAACAGAGGGCCACCTATAATTAATGATGTTATTATCTATATTGTCACGGCTTGCTGCTCCACTGGTGGCAAGTTTTGTGGGGACCCTTAGAGTTTAGGGGGGAAAAAAGAAAAAAAAATACGTGCTCTAGAGAAGGGAGGGTCCCAAGGACGGCATGCGCTGGGTTCATTGTCAAGCTTCCATATATTTCCTTGAGTTTGGGAAAGACTAGGTTTTCTTTCAAACTATCCAATCTTCTTCCTGGCTTTTCCCGTGGGTTTGTTTTGCCCTTCTGCTATTCAATCTATTTTCCCAGGCTAGTGTCTTCCTCCTTTTATGGTTACCATCTTGGCTCCTCCGGCTTCATCATTTGGCTTCTACTGTGCACTTAGTAAAATAAAATTTCTCACTTTTTTCTCCCTTGCCTCATTAAAGATGCCAGCTACTCCCCAGGGTGGCTGTTCCATTAACTCCCTCCTCTCGTTAATATCTAACTAACTGCCTACGCTAACACATTCACTGAATTAATGATGAGCAAGCAGTAGGAAACGAGTATTACCTCCATTAAGCACATATACTTATTTTGCTATATTTTTCAAACATATCAGCCAGAAAAATTAAATATTAAATATTGAAAAGAAGAGAACATAAAGTTAAAGTTAATTTGCCAAATAGTGTTAATACAGTTGATACAGTTACTGTAGACAGTCAGGGAGTATCTCCCACTGGCCAAGAAATGTATGTTATTTCACCATTTTTATAAGTGAGAAACTTAAAAGGTAGATGATTTTCTTAGTCAACCATATAAAAATTGGTAGAGGAAAGAGTCAAACTAATCTTTTTTGTTTTTGTTTTATTTTATTTTATTTTTATCTTATGGCTATTTAAATTTAGAAACCCAAAAGTAGATGCTAAAATAATAAGAAGTGTATTTGTGACTATCCACAAACTGCTTGTTCCTCTAATATGGGAAGTCTTCCTGAATTAAAATTAAGAGAGGCCAAGCCAAGAATGTGAATTATTGGGTAGTATTTGGGCCTATAGAATGGTGATCAGGGAAATACAGATGAGAGAACACAATCCAAAAGAGTTAGAAGATTAAACAAGTGAGTCAGAGCAAAAGGATCAATAAGAAGAGATGAGGAAAATTTAGAAAAAGGGACTTGGAATCATATAAATTAATAGTTACTTTGGGAACAATTGCTGAAATAAAATTTGCACTGCAATAATTTTCTCTTTAAGCACTCTTATTTGGAACCAGTACATGGCTATTATCCATTTGATAGAATCAGTTGACAACACCACTAGAGACATCGTATTGATTTATGACCTACGAAAACAAAACAAGAACCAGTATGCCCCTGAGAAGACAAGAAGCACTCTGCCAGTTTGCTTTGATTGTACACTCTCCAAGGTTGTTCCCACCTCATCCCTGAATTCCATAATGAGTAGAATAAATATTACTTCTTGCTTTTCTTCTGAGGGTTGAATAAAGGAATCTATTTAGTAACTCGTTGGAGCAAACAGCTTTGTTATTTACATTCTGTTTAGTGACTCATAGGGTCATAAGTTGCAAGGACAGAAGAAAATCTGCAACTGAAATCATACATTCTGGTTATTTAACATGAAATACTTAAAAATGTCCTAGGAATCCAATAAACAGTTTCTAGTCTCTAAGATCATACATATTCTAGCATAACTTTAAGACACAGAGGACTTGAATTTTGTTAACTGGTGCTAATTTTTCTAATTTTTGGAAGCAAATTAAATTTATTATTGGTATTCCAAGTTGTTCTCATCCCTCGATTCTAATAAGGAATCAATAAATTTCATTTTTTCAACCTATTTCATATATTGTGTTATCAAAATGAATATCATAAATGTATCTACCCTAAAGTGAAGTGCAAATGATTAATAAGGTTAAAAGTTCAGTGTAATAATTTCCAGGAGCATTTTTATTTTAAAATAACTGAAAATGTTAGCATGGAATAATTATCTCTACTAATAAAAGGGTAATATGCTAATTAGACCAGGAGACCTTCCAGACATCCTTCCAGAGAAAACCATGGTGGTGGGGCTGAGGCAGAGGCAGTTAGGGGTGATCAGGCCAGGAGGGGAGAGCAGTTGGGAGTGATCAGGCCAGCAGAGGGGAGCAGTTGGGGGCAAGCAGTCTTGCAGGGGAGTGCAGTTGAGGGCAATCAGGCCAGCTAGGGGGAGAGCAGTTGGGGGCAAGCAGGCCAACAGACAGAGTGGTTAGGGGTGATCAAGCAGGCAGTCAGATGAGCGGTTAGGAGCCAGTGGTTCCAGATTGCGAGAGGACCTAAACTGGCAGTCAGACATCTGCCAAGGGGTCCCAGATTGGAGAGGGTGCAGGCCAGGCTGAGGGACACCCCCTTTCCCATGCATGAATTTCATGTACTGGGCCACTAGTCTAATAATATGAATCAATGTCAAAATGTAAACCTCAAATCAATCATCAAATTCTGGAGGTGTTCTTGGGCATTAATGTTTTTCCATGGTCTTTAAAACTGATACCTTTGTAACCAACTTAATTATTAATAACAGGAAAGGAGTAAAGAGGCCAAATAGTATAAGCATATCATTTGGGCAGCTTCACCAGGAAGCTAAATCTTTACACTCCCCAGGGAGCCCCTGGTCTATTCCCCACTGAGGGAAATGACTGGACAAGGGGGAGAGCGGATGCATGTGCTGTAAAGTTGGGGTGACATTGGGAAGGTACTTGTCTATAAGTCACACCTGGGAACAGGTCATTGGCCAGGATGGGCATGGCCACTGCAAGGGCCAGGAAATTTGGGATACTTAATTCCCTCCGTAAAGGAGTTGGCTCTCCTGGCATGTTGTGCTAGCCTCCTGCTTGCAGGGCTCTCTCTCTTGCTTTCTGGCAAATAGCCCACGGCCTTGTGGACTCCCCCTCTCAAACACACACACACACACACACACACACAATGGACTGCAACTAGCCTGATGCTGAAAGGGACCCAGTTGCAACATGGAACAGAGACTCTGGACACTGAATTTGCGTTTAGCTTTACTGAAACCCTAGCTACATTTATGGGAATGGAACTTTGGAAAGTCAGGGAAAAAAATCCTATCATGTGAGACTCAGAAAAAATTCTTTTCCTTAGGGTATCATAAGGACCCCCCCATCAGCACCCAGTAGGAACTCGCAGATCACAGTTCCATTCCTGGTCAGGGCATATGCCCTAGTTGCTGGCTCAATTCCCAGTGTGGGGCATGCAGGAGGCAGCCGATCAATGATTCATCATTAATGTTTCTATCCCTTTCTCCTTCTCCCTTCCTCTCTGAAATCAATAAAAGTATATTTTTAAAAACCTAAAGGATCTGAATCAAAGTATTTTTTCTAAATGCTGCTGGAAATGTCAGTGAGATTTAGATACCAATAAAATTATTTCCTTTTATTTTGCAAAAACAGAATATAGTAAATTAAAGTTTAGAGATAGCTGAAGAAGAAACAGATGTCCTCTTTATGTATGCATAACAATAAATCATTAAAAATAATCACACTATTTTGAATAAGCACAATAAAACTTCTTTCAATCCATTCAGCTCAGTTTATGTAATTTTCATTCTGCTCAGTCTTGAGCCAGAAGTCTCCATTCATTAAGCATGTCTGTTTTAGGATTGAAAGGCACCCTGGAATCCTAACTTGACCTACTGATACAATCAGAAAGTTGTTTGAATGATGTCGCTTGGAGGTCAGTACTCATGTATGTATAGTGCAGAACAGCTAGTACATGAAGCTCTGAAATTTTGCACCTTTGTTAAAGACAAAAAAAAAAATCTAGCTTGTTAATTATGGCAGAGACTTCAGCAAGCATCAGAGGGAAGGAGATATCCATTTGAGAGTGAATGACTGCAGTTATTTTATTAAATAAACAATAACAGAATGGAGGAAATTAAAGTTTCTTATTGGGGTATAAAATATGGCTATTTCATAAGGGTTTGAACAATAGTTTCCCTTAGGGTAAAAACTAAAAATAGCAAGCTCATTGCCAAATCTCTATGGCCTTTCTAAAAAGCATACAATCACAAATATTTACATTAATAATATTTTATGCAGAGATAAGTTTAATTTACAGCTGGCTTGGAAAAGTTCTTTCTTTATCTCTTTTATTTCTGAGGATTCCTGAATATTTAGTGTTTTGTTTTGTTTTTCATCTTAGGCAAGATAAAAGCAGTGGAACTTCTGATATCCAGTTTAAGGCTCCAAACTCCCTGGCAACCTGACTTAGCTTCTTTATTGATAATTTACAACCAGCCTAAAAGGTTTGATAAGTCTTGCTTAACTATCTAAAAAGTCATGCAAGCCCTGGCCTCCTATGTAGTTTGGTTGGTTGGAGCTTTGTCCTGTGCACCCAAATGTGGCTGGTTCAATCCCATGTCAGGACACATGCCTGGGTTGCAGTTCAATCCCCTGTAGGGACACATGAGGGAAGCAACCCATGGATGATCCTCTCTCACATAGATATTTGTCTCTCTCTCTTAAATCAATTAAAAAATATCTTATCTAATAAAAAAGTAATATTGAAATTGACCATTTCTACAGGATGCCTAACCCACGCCCACCAGCCAATCAGAGTGGCTGTATGCAAATTAACCCAGCCAAGATGGAGGCCGGAAGTCATGGAGCTAAACAGGAGGCTTCCGTTGCAGCAGGAGTAAACTGTCTGCCTAGGCTGGCTGGGCCTCTCTCTGCTCCTGGCAACATAGTTGTAATTATAGAAGTCACGGAGCTGAACCAAACAGGAGGCTTCCATTGCACCAGCGATGGAGAAAACTGCCTGCCTAGGCTGGCTGGGCCTCTCTCTGCTCACGGCAACATTCTTTCAATTATAGAAGCCATGGAGCTGAAGCCAACAGGAGGCTTCATTACCTGCTTAGGCCTTGGCTTAAAGCAACAGTTTCAATTATAGAAGATAAATAAACCCCAGAAACCTGCTTCCAGCCAGCCTTGTTGGGACATTGGGTCAGCCTGAAAATGCCCCTCAGCTCCTCACCCAGGCTTCCCAGGCACCCCAGTAGGGACCCAAACCCTGAAGGGACTGTGGGCAGCCTGAAAATGCCCCTCAGCTCCTCACCCAGGCTTCCCAGGCACCCCAGTAGGGACCCAAACCCTGAAGAGACTGTGAACAGCCTGAAAACAGCCTTCAACCCCTCACCCAGGCTGGTCAGGCACGCCAGCAGGTGGACATCCCCTGAGGGTTCCCAGACTGCGAGAGGGCACAGGCCAGGCTGAGGGACACTCCGAGTGCACAAATTTTTGTGCATCAGGCCCCTACTATGCACATAAAAAGTCACCCAAGAGCTTTTTCAGTGATCTCTCCTAAAACCAAGACTGCTCACACAGATCTTGGGAGGCAAGCCAGAAATTCAGCTGGCCCTGTGTGCTCAAAAAGGTCCCTGGGGAATTTGAGAGGCCGAATGTATCTTGGACTTCTGATACCTCTCTGCATTCTTTTTCTCTCTCTGCACAGCTGCACCATAGTCTTTGTTTTTAAATAGAAATCTCTTATGAGGGTACTTATGTATTTTCAAATATTCAAATTGAAGAAAATAATACACTTTGTATAATATCTTATCTACACAAACTTAGTTTACAGTAGGCTGACTAAACATCTTGAGAATTGACAATTTTTCACATACACATATTACAATAGCGTTGAACTCATTATGAAATGTGGAGCATACCCAGAATACATATTATTTCTAGCATCCTGCTTTTAGAAAATGAAATCTGTGTGATTTTCCAGGAAACATTTGATAAATCACAAAGATATTTTCAGGTATAAAGACATAACTTTTTCTGATTTTAGGGACCAGTCCTGGGAACTCAAAAGAGTGATGGAGCAAAAGAAAGAAAGAGATAGAAAGAACTTATGGACATGGAGAGTAGGATGGGGAAGGTAGAGGAGGGTACAGGGGGATAAAGAGTGATGGACAGAGACGAGTTGGGGTGTGAACACACAGTACAGTGTCAATGACGTGTCGTGGAATTGTGCACCTGAAACCCGTATAATATACCAATCAGTATCAACCCCAATAAATTCAATAAAAAGAAAAAAAACAGAAACAAAAAACAAACAATAACAAAAAAGAATTACCAAATGAGACTCAGTTACTTAATTTAAATAGGATCAATATTAATAATCTATTTAATTAAAGTGTTATTTAAACAAAACATAGACAACCATTATGTTATTGTAAGGAATATTAGTCCTCACAACCAAGGAACCTTTTAAAAAAATAATCAAAAGATTTAAAAATTAATTTTATGCAGAAAAAAACTATTTTGGTGAAATATGAAATATTTATTAAACCAAAGAAAATTAAATTCCCTCCTTTCATATCCCTTAAAACTTAGAGCTTTGTCCTCACTACGATCTTTCATATTCTAGAAAAATTTGGCTGTTTAATTAGGAAAAACTCATTCTCTGACGTCCCTACAAAATAAAATCTCATCAACTTACCTGAGAATATGGCTATATCCTGTCATTATTGATTTTGGACTCAAACATGCAGGCTAATTATAGTTTAAGTAATTGTAACATATTTGAAAAAGTAACTAAAAAGACAGTAGTTGAAAACTTTCATACACAAGCATTTAGAATACTAGCAAAACTCACACATATCACTTTACAAAAATGAATACATTGAACATGTTCTAAGCAAACATGTATGAAACTATTATATTTGGTAATTACTGTTTCTATATTCAGAAATAGAACTTAGAAACTAAGTATCAAATGCTTACCCAATAACTAATTCAATTTATTATTATTACAAGAATTTAAGAAAGCTACAGGTTTTGGAAATTACATTCTAACTGATACATAGAAAACTTAATTATTTTGCTTTTTAAAAGTTGTCCAAGTAATCACTTGATTTAGTTGGATATAAATGTTTACTTTATATATTTTTAAATGTTAAATGATTATTGTTAAACTTATCAGAAATGGTATAAGTGATTAAAGGTATTTCAATGAACAAGTATCTTTATGAGAAAATAAGATCTGTCCTGGCCAGCGTTGCTAAGTGGTTAGAGAATTGACCCACACATGGAAAGGCAGAGTTTGATTCCCAGTCAAGGACATGAATCGGGTTCCAGCCCTGGCCTAGTTGGGGCGTGTGCAGGAGGCAACCAATCTACATCTCTCTCACACTGATGTTTGTTTGTTTTTTCTCTTTCTCTCCCCCCTTCCATGCTCTAAAAACTCAAAGGAAAAAATAGCCTCTGGTGAGTATTATCAAAAATTAAAAAATAAAAATAAACACATCGTACTTTAAAAGTAATAAACGGCCCTAACTGGTTTGTCTCAGTGGATAGAGCGTCGACCTGCAGACTAAAGGGCCCCAGGTTTGATTCCGGTCAAGGGCATGTACCTTGGTTGCGGGCACCTCTCCAGTGGGGGGTGTGCAGGGGGCAGCTGACCGATGTTTCTCTCTCATTGATGTTTCTGACTCTCTATCTCTCTCTCCCTTCCTCTCTGTAAAAAATCAATAAAATATATTTTTTAAAGAAAGTAATAAAATGTATTTTTATTTAGTATCTTATACTGATAGAAACCAAGGATAATACATAAGAATAATTTTTCACCAAAATTATTAAATTACATTAATTTGTTCATAAATTCACCTGAATTTAATTACCTTGGATTCTCATATTAAAATATTCCTGAGCTGGCAGCTTTAGTAAGAAAATGTTAAATCTAAAATATATACGTTATTAGAAATAGCCAGTGGCACTGGCCAGAGGCTGATGTCCAGAGCCATGGGAATCTCAGAGCTCAACAGGGGCTTCCGAATCGCCTCAGCGGGAGGCCTAAGGTCCTCCCTGACAGAAACCGGCTCAATTTCATCGCCCAGCAACGTGTCCGTTTCCTTTTCCCAGAGCAAGCAGTCTGCGAGGGTGGAAAGCATGCTCAGCATAGAAGCCATAATCTTTTTTATAACCTAATCTGAGAAGTGACATACTACCCCATCTAACATAAGCCAATGACCACCCAGACCAACCTCACACAGCGTAGGAGAGAACTATACAGAAGTGTGAATACCAGGAGGCAGGGATGATGGGGGGCTCCTTGGAGCTGGGTACCATGGAAAGAAAACATCTTGTACTTGCTGGGTGAGAGGTCAGGACTTCTTTTTTTTAAATACATTTTATTGATTTTTTACAGAGAGGAAGGGCGAGGGGATAGAGAGCTAGAAACATCGATGAGAGAGAAACACCCATCAGCTGCCTCCTGCACACTCCTCACTGGGGATGTGCCTGCAATCAAGGTACATGCCCTTGACCGGAATTGAACCTGAGACCCTTGAGTCTGCAGGCCGACACTCTATGCACTGAGCCAAACCGGTTAGGGCGAGAGGTCAGGACTTCTTAATTACAGACACGGAGAGACAAATAAAGATGCATATAGGGCACTTTTAAATTTAGTTCTACAAATTCAACCTTAAAATAAAGTGAACATGGAAATTGAAATCAGTCTGGATTCCAAGGAGCTGCTCTGAATAAAATTCTTAATTTATCAAAGTTCACAAAATAGAAGAGGCAAACAAACAAAAGGACCAACTATTATCTCTCACCAAAAGGAGAATTGATCCTGATGATCCATCTAACAGAGATTACCAAGTAATTGGGAAAAAGCAAAATTCTTAATCACTGCCACCAACAATAGAAAATTGGCCATGCGTAAACCAGTGCCCAAAATAGAGGCTAAAATCAGTAGGGAGGGAATAACAACCTAGACAAATAGAGAGTTGCTAAGTTAAAGTTGTATCACTGTCACCGCAACGCAGGTTCCACTGCCTGCCACAGGTAAAGCCAGATCCGTTAGTCAGGTGCTGGTGCACAAGGAAAGAGGTTTCTTCAGGTTTCCCAGTTCAAAATTATGGACTCCAGTTCAAAAACCATCTCCCCTTCCTGCTCAAGCCCCAGGTTCTTATAGCAATAGAGCAGGGAGGGGTTTTTTCTAGCCAATCATCTTGGTAGCTTTTGGCAGTGCTCAGGCCCTGTCCATGCACCTTTCCAGCTTTGGGCCTGCTCAGTGTGAGAATCTCCCCCTGCCCCATCTTGGCCAATGGGGAAGAATCCCTGCTCCCTGATAGTCTACTGTTATCAGAGTCCGTGGGGAGAGGAGGACTGTAGAACCCCTCTCAGGAAACCTGGAGATGCCCCATCCCTCAGCCTACCTCCGGCAGCTGGACATGACCTGAATATCCCAGGAGTGGGTTGTAGACTTGGGGCACCCCTGGGTCCCACTGGGAGCTGCACAGCCCCAACAAGGCCCAGTCCTCCAAATTGGCCAGTCAGCCTGCACTTGCCCTGCCCCAGCTGTCTGTGCTCGATTGACTATAGTAACATTTCTATGTGCAATTTTTCCTGGACCAAGATTAAGCCACCCGTGAGGAATATTCTCAAGAAATGTAGCTTTATTACCTCTTAAGCAGATTAGTCTACTTGAATATCTCAAAAATATCTTCTAAAACTGCTTAATTTCTTTAAAGTTTAAAAACATGACTCATAAAAATATAAAATGAACACATCACAGATTTGATTCAACTAGGCATTTATATGAAATTTAATACAGTAAAGTTAGGATAAAGTTGCTGCATTAGAGACAAAACTGATTGATGTCTACAGGGAAATAAACTGCTCCCTTTGATTTGTACATATTTATCTAGTTCTTGTTGGGACTAACAATAGAAAATCCTGAGAAAGCTTTGTGGCAATTATATAGGGTTCAGTGAAAATAACATTGTAAAAAGGTAACTAAAATGACTTATGGGCAAGAGCAATATTTAGTTATGCTTAAGCAAGAACTCTGACATAAATTTTTACCCCATAAAACTTCCTTTAAACTCTAACATTCTATGCTGGTATTATTAATACTTTTAAGAAAACCATCAAAGATAAAGGAAATAATAACTGTTACATTTTTTAATTTGTAAAACATCATCACATGAGTTGAAAGGGATATATGCTGTTGACACCATGTAATGCTAAATTTTCTCAACCAATGAATAAAGTTTGAGAAATAAATAGGCAAGCTCAATAGATCTCAAAGATAAAGACAGTAGGCTAAATTTATAAATAACCAGAAATATTTTTCCCTGTGAGAATGCTGAGTTTATGGTAAGTGCCAAAAGAAGTAAAAAGCCACCCTCACTCCCAAGCTGAGAGGAGCCAGTGAAGGACCAACCTGATAATCCAGTGCATACAAGACCCTAAACAGTAAGAAAAATTCTGTGAATTTTGCTAGAATTTTAAAAACATGCAATACCTGACTATTTAGTAAGGGACACTGACCTCTTTTACCTTAGATTGTAAAAAAACGAAAACAAAAAACAAGGAAAACACACACACAATACCTGTCTAGTGTGAATGAATAAAACTTATACCTATTTTTTGTCAGACTGGAAAAAAATGTAATACATTTTTTTGTTTGCCACAAGAATTTTAGTTATGTGTGCCATGGGATGAAAAGGGTTAAAAATCGCTGGTCTAATGGAAAACACCTGTGCCTCACAACCTGTTATTTCTATACCAGACCTTCCCTTTAAACTCAATGTCGTTTATGCCTTCTCTTGAACGACTTCTCTTGAAAAGTAACAAAACCAATTCTTCATCTAGTCTTCATATCTTGTCTTTATAATTAACATAAATGAATTATACTATTGTCCATTCCATTATGCATATTAGAAACCTAAAACTTACCTTCGATATTTTCCTCCAATTCACCTCTTTATACACCTATCAACAATGTCCTAATGCTATTGTGATTTATATGCCTTTTAAATCCTTTCGTTTACCATCCACACCACCACTTTAGTCAAAGCTAATGTCAGGAGTTACTATAATAGCCTCCTAACTGGTCTACTAATGCTTACTCAGCACCCACTTCCATTTATACTCCATTCTATTACCAGTGTTTTCTTTTTGAAACATATATATGGCCATATCACCACCTCATTCCCCACTATTAAGATTATTTCTTGGTGGACCAGTGGTTGCTGGGGACACAGAATTATAGTTGCATATGGAAGCTTGAGATTGCCTGGAAGGTAGCACAAAAGGACTTTCAGAGTCAATATATTGAATACATACTTGTTATTTTGTATATGATAATAATATTGTGCTTATGTAGGAAAATCTCTGTTAGAAATATGTATGCTTCAAGTGTCATGATGTCATGTCTGTAAATTACGAGAGAGAAAGAGAGAGAGAGAGAGAAAACGCAAGATGCATGCACTGAGTCCAGCCGGTGTGGCTCAGTGGTTGAGCATGGATCTATGAACCAGGAGGCTGCAGTTGGATTCCTGGTCAGGGCCAGAGCACGTGCATGGGTTGCAGACTCCATCCCCAGTGCGGGGCACACAGGATGAAGCTGGTCAATGATTCTGTCTCATCATTGAGGTTTCTACCTCCTTTCTTTCCTCTCTGAAATCAATAAAAATATATTTAAAATATATTATATTTTTTAAAGGTGCATGCATTGATATAGAGAACAGAGTAAAGCAAATATTTTAAATGTTAATAATTAATCAATATATTTGAAGTGCATATGGGTCTTTATTACTCAGTTATTTTTTCTACAGATGTAAAAGTTTGAAAAACAACATTTATATAGTACATTACTATAAGTAAATTCTGACTGACTTTGAAATTTATTTTTAAGTTTGTTAGAAAATATTTTCTTTGTAAGACATGTCAGAATATTTTGATGGTTTAAATATTATTACTTTTTTCTCTTATTATGTCCAGGAATATCATTCCTTAATCTTTAAAAACATTTTTGTTATTTAAAATAAGCTATACTTTAGAAATAAGTTGCAAACTAAATTATAAAAAATATAAAATTAAGCTGAAATAGACTATTATAAAACTTATATCCAGTTCTCGGCAGATTTGTCAAAATTATTTGACACAGAATAAGAACATATTTTCCCCGAGGGGGGAAACAAAAGAGAACATTTGGCAAAGTAGAGCCCCGTTGTGGAGCTCAGTGGGGAGAGGACGTGCTTCCCTCCAACTAGTCTAACGTGAGGAAGCCATGTTGTATTTTTATTTAAGAAACCAAGGTTGTATATGACAGTTTATTTTTACTACCTATTAGTAAAACAACGCATATAAGTGTAAAGACACACATTATCTTACACACAAAAGTGTTGCAAATACGTTCTTCTTTTAGCTAGAAAATAATTCAGGAGAGCTAGGGAACTGTACCTCTCTGTTATCTATTCTAAGAATTATTGCACTCTTTGTTTTAAAAACCCATGTGGAAAAAGCATCCACTGTTCCTCACTCTGATTCCTCTACCACCAGGAGCCAAATTTTATGAGTAAATAGATATTTAAAAAGGTAAATAGTGCAGAAATTCATTTTGTTCAAAGCTTAAAATTCAACCTAGAAGTAGGGAACACAATTTAATATTGTGCAAGTCACCTCATTCTATGATTAGATTTTTCAGGGGGCAATAAATATTTTTTGTATTGAAATTTCTTTTGATTCATTGTGGTACCAAAAAAAGAAAAATGTATTTCCCAGGATAAAAGACTGTACCAGAAAATTTTAGTGGAAGGATCAGCTTATTTTTTATATAATAAATAATACCAACTAGAATGCATAAGTTCTCTTCTGCCCATTCCTCTACTCCAGACAGTGGATACCATACTTTACCAGACAGCCAGAGGGAAGAAATAGATTTCAAAAAGAAAAAACACAACAAGGACAAAACATACAAATAGAATTAAGTTAGAGAAATATTCTGTGCACAAGATAAATTGAAGAAAATAAAATGTAAAACAAATTGAGTTCATTTGATGAATTTGTTCTCAGTAAATGCAGTATTACAGAAAGCTATAAAAGAACATTTTGAAGTAATGATTAAATTTAAAGCTAACACACTGAAAAGCTGTATTTTTTATTGCATAAATGTGAATGCAACAATAAAACAATCATTATCTTACCATTAATTCAAATACTTATTTCTACCATATTTTTGTTTCTTGTTACCTATCAATAGAAATTCAGAAATTTTTTGGAAGTATAATATATCTTATCATGCCAAAAAGAGTAAACTGTTTGGAAACATCAAAAGAACACCTATAATTTACATTCTCCATGTATAAGGAAGATGATCTACATTCAGAAATACCTATAAAATGTCATAATTCCACCTTGCAGTCAGTTGCAGGCAGGGTGGAGAATGGATAAGGTGAACAATGATTTGTAATATACTGCATTTGAATGAGAAAAATAAAAATCCACACAGGAGCTGAAAAACAAAGAAAAACATCCTGAAATATATGGCTGAGACAAATTATTATGCACCATAGTCTTTTATTAGTATCTTTAAGAATGTGTGTGTGTGTGTGTGTGTGTATCTTGGGCTTCCATGGAAAACTTTTCCTTCCTATTAGAAAATCTAGCAATGAGAACAGAAAAGCTTAATTAAGAATTACATTTAAGTCATGCAAAGTTTTAAATGTCATCCCCCGTTCATTCTGTGTCTATCCATCTGAAATATCAGAATTATAATATTATGCCTGTTGAAAAGAACTTATATGAGCTATTTTGGTTAAATAATGATATTATTGACTAAAAAAAAATGATTGAAAGTCTGAAAGCAATAGTGATGAAATTAAGAGATGACATCAATATTAAGAAATGCAAATCATCATACACATAATCTTTTTCAGTTAAGTTTATGTGATCCGTTTAAGAAGTGTTCAGTTTAAAATAACTCTATAAAAATTATCAGAGTAGCTTAGCATTGTTTATATTAATAGAATAATTTTATTATGAATCATAAAAGCTATATATCCTCAGAAATAGTTATCACCTACTGAAGTATTTTCACATAAGAACTATCATGCAAATACCAGGTCACACAATTATAACAGCATGAAAAGCACACATGTTTATGTTTCATATGGAAAATAAGAAAATGCCATATATATAATCAAATAAAGAGAATTTCCTTGTGATAGAAGAAAAGTGCACATTTAAACACATGTCACTTTGATTTAAATTCCTAATGATATTATAAGAACTTCTTCAGTTTCATTTAAACATCTACCAATGATTTTTTTTTTTTTTCTTTGTCAGATTTACATCTGAGGCCAAAATCAACATCCTACAAATGTGTAAGCTTTAACGTTTGAATTAAGGTTTGAGACACTGCCATCTTGTGATTACTTGAAGAAAGTTCAATTCTTTGGGGAAATGTATGTAGAACGGAGAGCTCAGGAACACATTTGCTTTTTCTTTTTTTAATCTTTATTGTTGAGAATATTACAGATGTCCCCCTTTCTCCCTGTCCCCCGATTACCTCTCTTCACCCAGTTCCCTCCCTGCCCCAGACCTTCACTACCCTATTATCTGTGTCCCTAGGTAATCGATATATTAAGATCATTGGTTAATCTCTTCCCACACCCTCTTCATCCCTCTCAGAAAGAGGAGGACCACATTTACTTGGATGTGGACAAGATTGTTGGGCAGAAACTAGTGCTGACTCATTTAGGAAAAAGCAAGCTAGTAAATGGTAGGACAAAGCAACAGTGAACTTCAAATTCTGCTCCACTTACATTAGGACCTTGGAAAACTTAGCACCTCAAGTCTCAGTTGACTTTTCATGAAGTTGAAATAATTATATGATTACTTCAAAGGGTTGTCTTAAGAAATGAACATGATAAGGACATATTGTTGATCATAGTATGTGGCATATCATAAACCCTGTTAGTAACTATACCATTATTTTGAAAAGTCAGTTTGCAAGTGATTTCATGAGCAAGGCAAATTTTATTTTCTGTCAAATATTGCTGATGGCTTACTGTGTATTTGGCAAAAGAAAAAATCAGAGGGTTTACAGTGGGATAAGTGACATTTATAGTTGTTGTTTCAAAATGGAAAGAATATACGAAAATTCTAGGTTTGAATTTTATTTCTATTATTTAAGAGTGTAACCATACGACAAGAAGAAGAAATAAAAGGCATCCAAATGGAAAGAAAGAAGTAAGACATCATTTGCAGATGAAATGATACTGTATGTAGAGAACCCTAAAGATTTCACACACAAAACCTGCTAGAACTGATAAATGAATTCAGTAAAGTGGCAGAATAAAAAATTAATCTACACCCGTAATGAACCATCAGGAAAATTAAGGAAACAATCCATTTCCAATGCATCCAAAAAATAAAACACTTAAGAACAATGATTCTTGACCTGTGGGTCACGACCCCTTTGGTGGTCAAAGGACCCTTTCACAGGGGTCACCTAAGACCATCCTGCATATCAGCTATTTACATTATGATTCATAACAGTAGCAACATTACAGTTATGAAGTAGCAACGAAAATAAATTTTTGGTTGGGTCACAACATGAGGAACTGTATTAAAAGGGCCAGAAGGTTGAGAACTACTGCCTAGGAATAAATTTAACCAATGAGGTAAATGACCTACACTCAGAAGATTATAAGACACTGAAGAAATTGAAGAAGATGCAAATGAATGAAAGCATATATCATGCTCATGGGTAGGCAAAATTGATATTATTATAATGTCTCTACTACCCAAGCAATCCATAAATTTGACACAATTCCTATCAAAATACCAATGGCATTTTTCACAGAATGAGAACAAATAATCCAAAAAATTATGGAACTACAAAATATCTTTAGTAGCTACAGAAATCTTGAGAAAGAAAAAGAAAATTGGAGGTATCACTCCACCTGATATCAAACTACAATACAAAACCACAATAATCAAAACAGCATGGCAATGGCATAAAAACAGAAATATAGATCAATAGAACAGAATAGAGGTCCCAGTAATCAATCCATGCCTATATGTTCAATTAATATTTGACAAATGAGGCAAGAAGATACAATGGGGTAAAACAATCTATTTAATAAATGGTATTAGGCAAATTGAACAGATACTAAATAAATAGATAGATAAAACTAGACACCTTCTTACACTATGTACAAGAATAAACTAAAAATGGATTAAAGACTTAAATGTAAGACCCCCAAACCATAAAACTCCTAGAAGAAAATATAGGCAGTAAAACCTGTGACATTTCTATTAGCAATATTTTTTTCTGATATATCTCTTAGGCAAGAGAAACAAAAGAATAAACAAACAAATGAGACTACATCAAATGAGAAAGATTTTGCACAGCAAAAGAAACCATCAGTAAAACAAAATGACAACCTATTGAATGGAGGAAAATATTTGCCTAAGATACATTTGATAAGAGATTAATAAAATTTATAAAGAATGCACACAATCTGACACCAAAAAACAATCAATTAAAAAATGGGCAGAGGCACTTCAAAGACATTTCTTCAAATAGAACATACAAATGACCAATAGAAATATGAAAAGATGTTCAATAACAAAAATCATCAGACAAATGCAAATTAAAACTACAATGAGATATCACATCACACCTGTCACAATGACTGTCATCAATAAATCAACAAACAAGTGTAGAAAAAGATGTGGAGGAAAAAGAACGCTTGTGCACTGTAGGTGGAAATGTAGACTGATCCAGCCACTATGGAAAACAGTATAGAGGACCCTCAAAAAATTAAAAATGGAACTGGTTTATGACCCAGTGATTCCATTTCTGGGTATATAGCCAAAGAAACCCAAAGTAATATTTGGATAGAATATATGCACTCTATGTATATTTATAATAACCATCATATGAAAGTAACCCAAGTGTCCATCAATAAACCACTGGTTAAAGAAAAAGTGGTACATATATATAATGGAATATTATCTGAACATAAAAAGAATGAAATCTTATTATTTGTGACAGCACGGGTAAACCTAGAGGAAATTATGCTTGATGAAATAAGTCAGTTAGAGAAAGACAAATACCATATGATTGCACTTATATGTAGAATCTAAAGCACAAAATAAATGAATGAGCAAAATAGAAACAGACTCATAGATACAGAGATCAGACTGATGGTTGCCAGAGGGGAGAGGGATTGCAGGGCTGAGTGAAAAGGTGAAGGGATTGAGAAGTACAAATTGGTAGTCAAAAAAGCGTTCGTGGGGATGAAAAAGGACAGCCTAGAAATATAGTCAATAATACTGTAAGAACTATGTACTATGCCAGGTGAGTACTTGAAATATCAGGTGTACCATTCTGAAAAGTATATGAGTTTCTAAACATAGCTGAAACTAAAACAAAATGATTTTGAATGTAAAAAAAGAGTACAAACAAATGGAACATCTGTAATACTTTCAACAATGAAGATAAATTATACACACACACACACACACACACATACTAGAGGCCTGATGCATGAAAATTTGTGTACTCAGGGGAGTCCCTCAGCCTGATCTGCACCCTCTCACAGTCCAGGACCTCTTAGGGGATGTCCATGTGCCAGCTTTGGCCCGCTCCTTGGGGGGTTGGGCCTAAGGTGGCAGTCAGACATCTCTCTGGCAGCCCAGGAGCCCTTGGGGGATGTCTGACTGACAGCTTAGGACATCCTTAGTGCAATGAGCGTCTGCCCCTGGTGGTTAGTACGTGTCATAGCGACCAGTTTTTCCCAGTTGTTCCACCATTAGGGTCAATTTGCATATTACCCTTTTATTGTATAGGATATAATTTTTAAAATATAGAGGTATGTCATTATATCAAAAGAAATAGTGCAATCATAATTTAGTGCTGAGTAAACTTACTGAGTATTTTCCACTAAATTAGCAGCTAATTATATATAAATTATACTCTTTTTATACATTAAGCACATAATCATAGTGCCTAGTACATTCAAAAATATTTATATAAGAGCTGAACAGCATATTGCCAACATCCTAGACGTTATTCAATTGGTATTAAGTACCTATTATAATTCAGTATTTAAAATAGGCAGTTATTTAAAAAAAATAAAAATAAAACAGCTCCAAATTAGTAAAGGAACCATGAATACAACTGACTAGAATACAAGTCAGAAATATATGAAAATTGCAACAGATTTATAAATAAAAGAAGAAACAATTCTGACTAGAGAAGAAAAGTTTGCAAAGGAAGTAAACTAGAAACACAAAAAATAGGGAAGCACTCCATTTTTCTCCAAGATGCTTTTCTCTTGTATCCATTAGCAATTTTTATGGTTCATTTGGCAAAAAAAAAAAAAAAAAAAAAGAGCTGAGGAAAGTATATTTGCATAAAATTAATTAATGAGTTATTTAAAAATATCAGTACAGCCCAGCTGGCATTGCTAAGTGGTTGAGCATTGACCTATTAACCAGAAGGTCACTGTTTGATGACCCAGTCAAGGCACATGACTAGGTTGCAGGCTCTGTGTCCATTAGGGGGTGTGCATGAGACAGCCAATCAATGATTGATTCTCTCTCATCATTGATGCTTCTATCTTTCTTCCTCTCTCTGAAATCAGTAAAAATATATTTTTTAAAAAATCAGTACAGATAAAATTACATCTGAATGGATTCCCAATTCCAAAACAGTTTTCTTAAAATAAAAATAAATAAAAAAACTACTTGGAACTTTTTTACCATAACCTTGTGCCACATTCCTGAACCTTTTAAAATAAATTATTTATATCTTAGATGGTCAGGAGAAAATCCATTTTTGTCAAAGAGCAGGCCAGCTGCTTTTGCATCATCATGCTTAGCAGCATAAATAAGGCAAAGGGCAACTGCAAACATCTTTTTCTACCATATTTACGAAGTGGCTAGAGCCCAAGTCAACAAATCTGCCCATGAATGAATTTTGATAGTGGAGAGATGATGGCAGACAAGAAGACGGATGAGGAAAGAGGCTAAAGATGTTGGTGAAAGTCTTACAATAGCCAAAAATTATCAAGTAGCCGTCAGAGTACCTCTTGATTGATGTTATTAAAACCTAGTTTGGTCAATAAAGATTGTCTCAAAGAGACAGTGTGGCTCCAATTCTACTCTTAGACTTGATGTACTATAAATCGTATTTAAGTTGAACTTTACTCATTATTCAGACATTCTGTGCTACACAGTGTGAAATTGCTCCTGAAAGAGAGGCACCAACAAGAAGCATCAGAAGTAGCATTGTTTAGCAGTGCCTGCCACAGGCAAAGGCGAGCGGGGAGAAAATAATCCATTATATGCTCTATAAAACATTCCTTTGTCAATAATTCAAATTAGTAATCAATGAAATATGGCCAATTCAGCAGAAAACACATTTAGGAAGTATATCCAGTATCATATTGTGTGTGTGTGTTGTTGTGGGAACTGAAAATATAATTTATGCTAGCCTTTAATGAATAAAAATAAATTATAATGAAATAGAAGGCAAACCAAGGGGACAATATGAAGAAAACAAAGAGAAAATGATAGCTAAGGCTTTTCCATATATTACTGAGAAGGGGCAACCGATTGAACAATGAAGGGAGATAAGATTCATGCTTATTCATCTAAAATTTTTTTTACATGTTTTGAAACTTTATTTGCTATTTTTTCATATCACTTCATATTTTTAACAGTTTCTTAATTTCTTTTTTTAGCTTTTACTTATTTTTATTTTTTTTAATTTTATTTTATTGCTTAAAGTATTACAGTGTTAGATAAGTCTCCATTTTTCCCTTGACCTTCCACTCTCCTCTCCTCTCCACCAGTGTCTTGTGTCCATTGATTATGCTTATATGCATGCATACAAGTCCTTCAGTTGATCTCTTAACACGCTCTCCAGTCCTCCCCAGCCTTCCTGCTGTAGTTTGACAGTCTGTTCGATGCAGCTCTGCCTCTATATCTATTTTTGTTCTTCAGTTTATAATGGTCTTTCTTATCCATAAATTTCATTGACTGGCTTATTTCACTTAGCATAATGCTCTCCAGTTCCATCCATGCTATTGCAAATGGTAAGAATTCCTTCTTTTTTACAGCAACATATTATTCCACTGTGTAGATGTACCACAGTTTTCTAATCCATTCATCTGCTGATGGGCACTTAGGCTGATTCCAAATCTTAGCTATGGTAAATTGTGCTGCTATGAACATAGGGATGCATATGTCCTTTCTGATTGGTGTTTCTAGTTTCTTGGGATATATTCCTAGAAGTGGGATCACTGGGTCCAATGGGAGTTCCATTTTTAACTTTTTGAGGAAACTCCATACTGTTCTCCACAGTGGCTACACCAGTCTGCATTCCCACCAGCAGTGCAGGAGGGTTCCTTTTTCTCCGCATCCTCTCCAGCACTTGTTGTTTGTTGATTTGTTGATGATAGCCATTCTGACAGGTGTTGAGATGATACCTCATTGTTGGTTTGATTTGCATCTCTCGGATGAGTAGTGACTTTGAGCATGTTTTCATATGTCTCTTGGCTTTCTGAATGTCCTCTTTTGAAAAGTGTCTACTTAGGTCATTTGCTCATTTTTTGATTGAATTGTTTATCTTTCTTTTGTTAAGTTGTATGAGTTCCCTATAAATGTTGGAGATTAAAGCCTTATCAGTGATAACATTGGCAAATATGTTCTCCCATGCAGTGGGCTTTCTTGTTGTTTTGTTGATGGTTTCTTTTGCTGTGAAGAAGCTTTTTATTGAGTGCCTAATTTACAACAGGCAGGCAATGTTGTTGGACTCAAAGATATAGTAAGGAGCATACCACCTAGAAGTTTATACTCTAATGAGAATAGAGTAAAAATTAAAATAAAAGACCATTTTACAAAAATGAGAGCATTAAGATGATGTGACTGACTGTGAGGCTGGGACAGAGTCAGGGGCTACTTATATTGTGGAATCAGGGAAGACATTTTTAAGAACTTGACATTATTTGAGTTGAGACCTTGACCATAGTTGGTACTAGATATGTGAAAACCTGAGGGAAGATAGTTTCAAATAGAATTAAAAGCTGCCCATGTAAAGCCATTGCTGCAGTATCTCAATAATATGGAAATGAACTTATGTGTTGTGGGATTGGGTCTATAAAGAAAATTGGTTCAGATCTTCAAGGCTAAGGAGCTTGGCTTTTATTCAAAATAAAATAAAATAAAAAGTGCCCTGTAATGTTTTAAGAAAGGGAGTGAAATGATCAGAGTAAGAAGACTGCACAAAAGTGTGGAAATGGATTATGGAGGGTCCAAAATGACAACCTAAAAGATTTAATACTTGTGGATAATGAGCATTGAAAGGAAGATCAAGTGGTTCTACATGTGTCACCTTAAGATGGGTTACAGAGATAGGGCAAGAAAACTACTATTTTAATCAGCATCTTGTTTGGTCTAGATGCAGCTATGGTAATTGAGGACCTTTATTATTTGACCACAGTCTAACCTTAAGTGTCAGCCTAACCTTAAGTATCTAATATTGAGCTTATATTTCTTTGTAGTAGATTTTGGTCTTACGAGATGTAGTTATAGTCACTCTAAAACATCAGTGCTTAGTATTGTGCTTCCATCATAGAAAGACCTAAGAAAATGTTGGCTGGATGAATGAGTTGAAACAGACAAGTGTTGGGGAATAAAGTTTGACAACAGTAGGAAGAAGCAAATTATTTTCTCCTCATCTGACATTAACATTTTTGTATGTTTGTATGTATGGTGAGTAGATTTTCTCTGGCCAGTAATCCTATATAATAAAAGCGTAATGTGCAAACCCAATTGAACAGCTGAACAGCAGAATAACAATACAGACTACCATCCAGGACCATGCTATGATGCCCACTGGCACCAGGCCAGCCAAGGTGGGTGCATGAGATTGGTCAGGGGCCCAGCCACTGCCCTATGATTGCCCACAGTGGGAGGCCCAGGCCACCAACCAGCGGGCTGCAGTGAGTGGGTGGGGCCTCCCTCTACGAGGGAAGCCTGAGTCCCTGGTGCCAGAGGGAAGTAGCTGCTGGTAGCTGGGGGAAGGAAGGCTTACTTTGCATGAATATCATGCATCTGGCCTCTAGTCAATAATATTATTGTTTAGGCTATAGGATAATTATCTGGGAGCATGTAATTCTTATATTAAGCTTATTGTTAGTCATGAGAAGAAAATATATCATGAAACCCTAATATCTACATGATATATGACAAACTCTTTAAAACATGCATACAAGCATGCAGGCTTTTTTACTTTCATCTACTTATAGAAGACATTGTGGAGCACAGACCAATGCTTCAACAATACTTACAAATATTAAATAATTATTATAAATTGTTTGGGACAATATTATTAAATAATAAACAATGGATTATACAGTTAATGTGGAAAACAGAATATTCCCTTTCCACTGTGGATAGGATTATTGTGCTTAGCAGAATTATGCTGTCTCAAGAGATTCCTTCTCTGGGATATATTATATTTCATCCTTCTAGTTTGGGCTGGACCTGTGAATATTATGGGATATATCACCCTTGATTTTGTTACATTTTATGGCAAAGCAAAAGGAATTTTGAAAATGTAATTAAGAGCCAAGAGCAATTGATTTGAAGTTAGTATAAAGAGTATTATTGTGGTTACACCTGGCCCAATTCAAGTGAGCTTTTAAAAGAGCATCTATAGGCCAGAAATGAAAGAAATAGCAAAGATGTTTGTTGCCCTTGAAGAAGAAAATTGCTACCTGTTCTGGATAGGGTCACATGGCAGAGAATGATGGGCACCATTTTGGAGCTGAAGGCCTCAGTCCTACAACCATAAGAAAATGAATACTACCACGAACCAGTGTCTGTGGAAGTCCTCAAGACTCAGATGATATTACAGCCTCACCCTATGCTTAGACTGCAGTCTTGGAGAACATGAAAATGACCCAAAAGCTGTGCCAAACGTTATAATCCAAAGAAAATGTATATTGTTTTAATCAGCTATGTCTGTGATTGGTGATCAGCCATAGAAAACACATGCATTTACATTTTGAGTAATGTCAGTTGGGACAGAACAGCAAGCAACATCGAACTCTGAAACATGCCCTTTTAGCATAACTAAAGTTGGAAGAGATCGAACAATATTAGGAATCCTGTTGTTTAACCTGATCATTTTATTTTTGCAGAAACTAGATCTTAAGGAGATTAAATAACTTGCTTTCAGGTTACATAATTATGATCCAGAAACTAGGAGCAGACTTTAGTGGCAGATGCCACCATGGATTTGGAGGCGTAGGCAGTAGAACCAAGTGGAAGGGTAACTGGCACCTGGAATAAACACTGAAGTTGCTAAAATTTAGAATAGAATTAATCCTCAAAAAAAAAACTTGTGACAATATGTTAGAGCCCATTTCTGGAAACACTGCAACATATTCAAGGGACAAAACAATAGTTTAAAGCATCAAGGAATGAGACACTGATCTTTTTTACCAGAACCACAATATAAACTGTGAGCTTACTCATAGGACAAAAGTCTGACTGCTAGAACCATAGCATAAATTCAGTGAAATGTACTTAGCCTTTTAGATTCTTAGGTTTCAAACATCTGGAGCCGTTCTTTTATCATCGGTTTGGAGACTTTTATTCAGAGATGGTATCATAAGAATGAGTTCAAGGTCCTTTGTAGATGCCTCATCCTTGTCATAAGAATGATGTTCCTATGATCAACAGCCCTATTTCCAAAGATCAAATTCCCTTTCCACTGCCCCAGTTCCCATACATGAAATTTCCTCCATGATGAAATTCATCTTTAGTTCCTCTGAGCATAAGACATACTTGAGTCTTCTCTCTCTTTCTGACATTTTTTTCTAAGAAGAATAGATCTTCTCTAGAATGTCATTGTTCAGATTTCATTTCCCTGCCCCATAAATATAAGCTATATAACTACAGACCACCCTGAGACATCAACAGTCAATAGTAGGCTAGAATTGCGAAAGAAGTCAACTGTAACTAAAAGTAACTAACCAAATAGTGAATTTGATTCACAATTTTGAACGTCCCCTGCTCCATGTTTATGGTCATTGTCCACCAACTTGATTCCTAAGCAGCAGAAAAACATTTTTTATAGGGAGTTCATCATTATGGTCCAACCCCTGGGAAAAGTAACTGGGTAAATTATCAATACCCAGCACAGTTGGTCCTCCAATTCCACAAAAGGATTGTAGACTCAGCATAGAAATGGAGAATAAATAAGGAATAAATGTAGGACCCCAGTTAAAGTGACTTTGATTAAACCCCCTGGATAAGAACTCATTTTTGTGATTACATGACCAAAGGATAGCTCTAGGTAGGTTACAGCTTGATGGTTGCATTACCAAGAACCTTGGGAGCTAACACAGGGCAGCCAAGAGCCACATAAAAAGAATAGAGTAACCACCCCAACACACACACTCCAAAAGGTTGTGATGGGCAGACTAATTGTCATAATTTAGTTCTTTCAAACCAGGTCCAGCAAAGTCAGAATTCAAACCTATTTTCCTCACCCACAAAGTGGTGTTTTTTTAAATCATTTTAAACAATTAGCAGGTGCAAAAGTGGAAGCTAACACATTTATTATACATGTATTGGAAGGTAGAGTTCGATAGTAGCAACTCTTTTGAGTACCAAGAACACAAAGACAGGAAAAGCAAAGTTCCTTCTCTAAAATTTACAAGCATAAACAGACAATAAAAAGAAAACAATAACAATACAGTGTGGTAATACATGCAAAAGGTATTATGTGAACCAAAAGGGAAAAGACGTATATGTACACATTTGAACACAGGCAGTGATACTTGAAGGATTATGCAGAACTTAGTAAAAGAAAAATGTAGTCATTTATTATTTTAGAAACAGAGTAAGCTTATACTAGAAGGAAATTTTCTCAGGTTGATATAAATATCTATTAAAAAACTATAGCAAAGATTATCCTTTAGTGAAACCCAAGAACTTAGGATGTTCATTATTACAACACTACAATATTTTTCTAGAGGACATAACAAATAAGGCATAGAATTATAGAATTTATAGGGAAAAACAAAATCCTCGTCGATTATATAATTTTCATATTAAAAACACCATTAGAATTAAGGCAAGTAAGTTGGTAAAATGGCCAAAAGCACATAGATAAGCGATAAATTTAAAATTTGGGCAAAGTTGAATTTAAGAGTCAGGAGAAAGGAAAGCATCTGGAAAGCCTTCATGCTTTATATCTTAGAAATGGTGTAAACCTTTAAAAAGTTATCAGATCAAGGATACATTTGGGGTGGCTGTAAGGTTGAACTTGAAGAGAATGAGCCTTGATTTTTTTGGTACAATTTGTCCAAGGGGATTAAGGCATTCAAGTAGAGATCCCATTTATGTATAGATAAGGATAGATTAGGCTCAAATCTTGATGGTCTATCTCAAATCAGATTTAATTCTCACTTACAAAATCTAGTGCAAATTGCAAAGGCAGAGACCTCTCATCTTGCAGCTATGCTATCTGCAAGAGAAGAAGGAACTGACACGTGACATGAGATGTTTTTAAGGACAAGGTGTATAGCATATCTTATATTACTTTAATCCATAATTCATTGACCAAAACTCAGTCATCTGACCCAACTTAACTGTAAGAGAGGTTAGAAAATGTAGTCTTTCCAGATTCATAGGGGGAGTAAACAGTACAATAACACAGAACAGCTTCCCTGCCAAAAGAGGACTGACAGAAATATAAGTTTGAGTTTAGGAATGAGATTTTCATTATGTTTATTTCCTGGGTATTTGATGAAGTTCTAAAATTAGAACTCCAATTTCTTCACAATGAAAGTAATTATAACAATATCTACATTATGTGTTTTATAAGGCTGTTATAATAAAACAAAATGATTATGTGGAAGAATTAAACTCCAAAACAGTATATAAAACAAAACAAACAAATATGTTTTAT
>PVJC01017954.1:0-31644 GCA_004026665.1 Murina feae
CAGGCCGCCGACCCCCTGCCACCTCTTACCTGCTCCCCGGCCCGCCACCTTGCTTTCCCACTTCCTGGTGCCCTGGTGCCACTTCCAACTGTCAGCATAGGCAGGCAGTTGCTACAGAACCCTTTGATTTGCTCTAGTTTCGTGGCTGTTGGCCTCCATCTTGGCTGGGTTAATTTGCATACAGCCACTCTGATTGGCTGTTGGCCTCCATCTTGGCTGGGTTAATTTGCATACAGCCGCTCTGATTGGCTGGTGGTAACAGTCACATTTGCATGTTTCTCTTTTATTATATAAGATAGAAATAGTAGTACACTGCACTGTTTAACATTCAAGGCCAATGACAACTATATAAGCCTTGCTTACATTAAATGTCCTGTATTTGAAAATTTTACTATAATTTAAATTAAAATTTAAAACATAATAAGATCTATATTTAAGAATAAAAAATTTTTTGTCTTTTAACAAAATAGTATATATTCACTATTTTATATTTATTACTAGAGCCCAGTGCACAAATTCGTGGGGTCCCTGGGCCTGGCCTGCGGGATCAGGCAAAAAAACCTGCTCTCCAAAATCACCCAAGGGATCCCAGATAGTGAGAGGGTACAGGCCAGGCCAAGGGACCCCAGTGGTGCAGGATTGTGGCCAGGGAGGGACATAGGAGGTTAGCCAGTGAGGGAAAGACCACAGGAGGGCTCCAGGGTGTGTCTGGTCTGTCTTGCTCAGTCCTGATCAGCAGGACCCCAGCAGCAAGTTAACCTACCAGTCAGAGTGTCTGCCCCTAGTGGTCAGTGCATGTCATAGCGACTAGCTGACTTCCCCCTGGTGGTCAGTGTATGTCACAGCAAGCAGTTGAGCGGCCTTAACATATCATTAGCATTTTATGCTTTGATTGGTTGAACACCTGACCGGACACAGGGAGTCCTTCAGCCCAGCCTGCACCCTCTCACAATCCAGGACCGCTGACTCCTAACCGCTAGCCTGCCTGCATGCTTAATCGCCCCTAACCACTTGCCTGCCTGCCTCATTGCCCCTAACCACTCTGCATGCTTGCCTGATCACCCCTAATAGCTTGCCTGCCTGCCTGATTGCCCCTAGCTGCTTGCCTGCATGCCCAATCGCCCCTTACTACCTCTAGCTCGGCCCCAGGCATGGCAGCTTCATCCAGAAGGAAATCCAGAAGGATGCCCGGAAGGTCTGATCTAATTAGCATATTATTTTTTTATTATTATAGACTATTGGTCTAGGGTTTTTTTTAAATATATTTTATTGATTTTTTACAGAGAGGAAGGGAGAAGGATAGAGAGTCAGAAATATCAATGAGAGAGAAACATTGATCAGTCGCCTCCTGAACACCTCCTACTGAGATGTGCCCACAATCAAGGTACTAGTACATGCCCTTGACCAGAACCGAACCTGGGACCCTTTAGTCCACAGGCCAATGCTCTATCCACCAAGCCAAACTGGTTAGGACTGGTCTAGGTCTTTCTAACAAATAAGTTTATTATCTATTTTTTCTACCAATATTTCCTTGTATCTGTTCCTTCCAAAAGTTGACAAAATTTAACTCATGCTTAAATTTTACTCATTTAAACTATAGAACATTTGATGTTCCTAGTATATTAGTGATCCCTAACTATCTAAATGTGAAGATACTTTTTAACTTTCAAACTATAACACAGATCTGCCCTACTCACAGGTAAGTTAATATACTTCACTGACAGAATACATTAACTAAGTATATACATTCCCCTAATGTTTCCTAAGGAATCATTACCACAGACTGGCAAATACCCACAGGAAGAAAATAAGGACATCCTTTGAATAATCCTTTGAGGTGAATATTTATTTTCATGTTATTCTTTGTTACACAAAGATTAACAAATGAAGGACAATCTAAATAATACTGAGAGATTAAAAACTCCATGCTGAAGGATGTGATGGATACACTAAATCTGGCTGATTTAAGTTGCATGATTGTTTTCTGATATTAAATCAGTCAACTGGAAGATAACAGAAGTTCCTCCATAATGCAGGCTAGAAAAGTCTATTCAATTTTATTTTAAATCTATGCTGTAAAAGTATATGCCATGGAATTTACTAAGATGACAACTATATAGATATGAAATTCATGACATATTGATTCAACATATTGAATTGGTTTTTAAAACCAATTTATATAAATGATTATAATAGTCTATATTATGTTTAGCCATTGAGGCATATGGTAGCAAATTTGAATTTAATTTTAAATAAATTTACATAAATATAAAAAGTTCAGTAATTTTTATCTACCCTGCATATGAAACAGAACAAATAAAAAATAAGAGGATTGTACTTTACAAATGCACTTCAGGCCGAATTTCAAACAAACCAGAAATCTGTTTATTTTTCAAAAGAAACATAAAAAGAATTGACTCTCATAAGAAAAAAGGAAGTAATCTATAGGGAAGGTACTACTAAATATTAAACAGTAAATACTTGTTTATACTTAGAATTTATAAAGTATTCAGCAGTAAATATGTATTACATTTACTATATATTGCTTTAAAAATTAATATATCTCAAAGACCCCCAGACTGACATGGTATTACACATATTCAGATGGAACTAATAATTAAGACAGGAGTACAGTAACTCTACTTTGGAGAACTTACGTACTTTACAAAATGAAAATATTTTTAAAGGCCATCAAGTTTTTCTTGATAGGTACCACAAAGTCAGAGATTTCATCCTGTGTATAAGGATGTCCCAACTTCCTATCATTAGGGCTCAAGCTCTGATTAATTTAAGAGACTGTGCCAAAAAAAAAAAATACAAGCTCTGAATATGGGGGATAAAGGTCATTTGTGTGAAATAAAGCAATCTTAATAACAAAAATTTACACCTTGACCTCACCTCATCCCTAGTTCCATACAAATAATTAACTGCCCATGTATCCAAAAATTCTAAATATATTAAGCAAAAACTAAGATACGATGCCTAAATTTGAAGTTTATACTTTCAGTTTATCAGAGGCATTTTCAAATGTCTATGTTTGCCAGTTGCTTTACACATATTCTTTCTGATTCTCTAAACCATTTACAAACTAGATATTATGCCTATTTTACAGAAAAGGAAACTGTAGCTAAGTGATTAGTTATCTCATCTAAGGTAACACAACTAGAACTCAGATCTCTAATGCCAAATATTGTTTATGACACTATTTTCTCTAACATTTCATTCTAAAAATATTCAAACATACATAAAGTTGCAAGAATGTTAGTGAACATTCATATACCAACTATCACTGACATTTTACTATACTGTACTTGCTTTATCACTATGTAGCCATCAGACCATCATTTTTATGCATTTCAAAGTTGCAAAAGCTATAATTACTTTCCAGCATGCAGAAAAGTTGAAAAAATTTTACAGTGAACACCCACCTAGAATCTTGAATTACATTTTTGAATTCTTGCTTTACTATAATGTCTATCCATTTGTCCACCCTTCTATCAACCTATCTTATATTATTTTAATTACCTAAATTATTTAATGCAACTTCTAATCCTCTTCTGTAAGAGGAGAGCTAAAGAAAGGTTATTTGTATATATTTAAAACTGTTATCTTACCTTTATTACTTTTAGTTCAAGAAATGTTTAGCTAATATACTTGGCATGTTTTTTCACTTTTTCATTTTTCTATCAGGTGTAAAGACACAAACCCTTCATGAGAGGGGAACTCACATATTTCTCTTCTGAGAAGAAAAAGCTCTGAAATATTTTCTTAGACTATTAGATAAATTGAAAAATAATCCATTAAAAACAAAAAAGTTCTTGGAGGGGGGGGAATTACATTGCCTGACAATTGAATAGATTTGAGAAACTTGGTAGAAAGGTGACTCTCAAACTTCAATTTGCAGAAAAGTTACACTACTAAAACTAAGTAATTAGGTTATCTTTATACTTTTACATAGTATTTACACTTGCAATTCTATGGTGTGTATACTAGTATTTATTACATACTGTATACTTATAATTATCACTAGGAGCCCGGTGCACAATATATTGTGCACTTTGGGGGGTCCCTCAGCCCAGCCTGTATCCTCTCACAGTCTGGGACCCCTTGGGGGATGTCCACCTGCTGGCATGCCTGGCCAGCCTGGGTGAGGGGCTGATGGCAGTTTGCAGGCTGGCCAAGCCCACCCCACCCAACCTCCCCACCCCACAGCCCGCCACCCACCCAGCGCGCCCTCAATTAATGTGAAGGGATTTCAACATATCAGTATTTCCAAGAGTTTCACTATTAATATTAAACTAATATACCAAGTCATCATACTGTCTCTTCATAAGGTCCCTTATACCCTCAGTACAAGTGCTATCAAACTCACTGCAACATTTAGTTCTTTGACTTTATTTCATTTCAATCCCTTAGCACCCCCTTCTAGTTCCATTTCCTTCCCTATCAACCCTAGAGCTACTATTTCAACTAATGTTTTATCAATACATTCTCTTCTCTTGCTCTTTCCTGAAAATCTTCCAACACTTGCCCAACCTGTCACCTTCTCTGACTTTATATTGAAATTACTGGAAGCAGAGGAAATAATGGACCAACAGGAATTCCTTCCACCTTTTAGCTGCCATTCTTTCTCCAAGTGAAGCACCTACATCCACTATAGCAGCCAAGGAGTGTACCACTGCTGTGAGGAGTGCAGTTTACCAACCATTTCCAGCTGTCACACCTTCAGGATCCACAGCAGTGTTCACATCAAGGCCACACTTGCCCCACTCACAGAGGGATGCTAGAGGAAGACCATTCCTGCCCAACAGAAGGCATCTCTAATGGGCAAAATCTGCTCAGCCCACCAACAACATCCCCTCATCCTTGATATGGCTCAGACTTTCTCAAAGCTGTATTGCTATCTGAGACTCTTCCTCCCCAATCTTTCTTCATCCTCTCTTACACAGATGTCAGACCTACCCTGTTTCCCCGAAAGTAAGACATTCCCCCCCAAAATAAGACCTACTTACAGTTTTGCCTCTCACTAAAATATAAGGCATCCCCCCAAAAATAAGACCTCTCTGATAATAAGGCGTCCCCTATAAGCCCCCCCAAACATAAGGCCTCCCCAATAATAAGGCCCCCCGAAGCTATCATAACTCTGGACTTTGGGCCGTAGCGGTGGGCACCGCCACGCAGCTCACTGTTGGCCGCAGCATAGCTGGAGCAGACAGGAAGTACGAGGTCTCTTTTAATCAGAGAGCCCACACCGCCGCCAGGACAAGCTGCCACCTGCTGCTCGCTCTGCCCTGACGGAGTCTGGCTGACTCACAATCAGTGAGTTGCGCAGGGCAGGAGTCGGGCACATTGCGTGGACACACAGGTAATAAATTTCCTTTTTTTTTTGTTCAACTATAAATATGTACCATATTCTTCTTCTTGGAAAAATAATACATCCCCTGAAAATGAGACCTAGCGCATCTTTGGGAGCAAAAATTAATGTAAGACACTATCTTATTTTCGGGGAAACAGGGTACTTACATATGGCTTCCTCTTCCTTACCTTCCGATGCCTAACACAATGCTTGGAAAATGCTCAGCAAATAATTGTTTAAAATATCCATGCCAAGTGTACATCTCTTACTACAACTGATCTCCTAGGCCTGAGATCCATATATTCAACCATCTCCTAAATATTTTTAATCAATAAGATGCCTAAACAGAAGTCATTCTATTACCTTCAAACTGTCCCTGTAGTAATCTCTATTTAAGGAATAACACCACCAATGAATCATCTGCCCAACCAATACCTATATTTTCTTCTTGCCTTTCTCACATCCAATCAACGGGAGAATCCAGTCAATTCTATTTTCTCAATTAGTCTCTTCTTCTTTCTTACTCCTGACTGACTTAATTTAGTGTCTCAAGTTATCCCCTCACCTCATGTAATAGTCTCCTAAAAGGGTATACTGGCTCTTGAGATCTCCCTCCAATTCACTTATGTGATCAAATGTCACATAAGTGCTCTTTCTAAATCCAAATCTGATCACACTACTCCTTAGCGTAAATTCCTTCACCAGACCTCAATGTCTAGCACTACAATCTGAGGCTCTTCTTACCACATTGGTTCTCCTTCCTCTTCTATTTTTCCTTCAAGAAAAACGTCCAAACTCTTAGTATAATGTATAAGACCCTTCAAAAATTAAACTGCATATCTCAGGTCTCAGTATTAGCCAACATGCAAAACCAAAACACTTGCAGTTCCTCAAGTACACTTTAGGTTTGCAGTCACTTCTGCAATGTTTTCCTCCTCTGCCTAGGGTGTCTTTCTTCAACATTCCTCAGACGCAGCTCAGCCTACACCTTCTCTGGAAGTCTCCTTAGAACCATTCCTCAATCCCATCCCCAAGTTGGTTTAAGTGTCAGTTTCTGGGGTCCACTAACTCCCATGCATGACCATTCATCACACTAGATGGTATTATTTTTAGCTGCCATTCTTTCTCCTATAAACATCAAGCTCCTAAAGGGAAGAATTTTATTTTAACTTTGCTAATCCAACACCTAAATACTGTTTGGCATAGTAGGTAACTAAGCAAAACATTATGTGACAAAGAAGTTTTTAAAAAAAAGGAGGAGGAGGAAAAGAAAGACAATACTTCAAGAAATGTGTAAATTTATCCCTATGGTTAAAGGATTTATTCTTTATGCCATGAGAACATAAGGTAAGAACAATAACACTTCTTGCAAGTTTTGTACTCAATTCAAAATCTATTTTAAAAGGTAATATATATCAATAAAGTATGATGGTAAATAAGAATGAACTATGGCGGGGGAGAAGGGAATGCAGATCTGTCCAGTGTTGCTAAGTGGTTAGAGCATCAGCCCATGCACCAGAGTCATGGGTTTGATTCCAGTCAAGGGCACAGACCTGGGATGCAGGTTCAATCCCAGGTCTAAAAAATTAAAAAATCAACAGAAAAATATCCTCAGGTGAGGATTAATAACAACTAAAACAAACAAACAAAACACAATGCAAATTCCCTGAAAAAAAATTTTAAACAAGTATGCAATGAACATCAACATTACTGGTAGTTCAATTCCATTCAAAAACTGACATACATTTAAAAATTAAATTACTGTCTTTATAAACATGATAAATCAACAAATACTTTAGGTTAATGTATTTTTCACATCAAGCACTTTATGAAAGAAATTTTTTCTCAAAAATCCATTATTGCCGTAGCCAGTGTGGGTCCTTGGTTGGGCTTGTCCCATTCACCAAAAGGTTCAATTCCAGGTCAGGGCACATGCCCGGGTTGCAGCTTAGTCCCTGGAAAGGGGCATGTAGGAGGCAGCCGATCTATGTCTTACATCAATGTTTCTCTCTCTCTCTCTCTTTCCCTCTAAAAATCATTAGAATATCTTTTTTAAACATCCATTATTAACAAAGTGTTCAATCACTAAAAACAGAACTCTATTTTTCTTCATTTATTTTGATACTTTCACCATCTCATAAATTATGTATTTCTTGGATTTTAATAACCTATTCTCCTAGAATTTTCACATTTTTGTGTAAAAAAGGGAAATCTTATATATGAAAAGGCTACTGTGCAAATTGTCCCCTCAAGAATTTGACCGACCAGGAGTTCGACCACTCGCTATGACATGTGCTGACCACCAGGGGGCGGTGCAGAACGAAGGAAGGCCCCAGCCGTCCCTGATCACCGGCCAGGCCTAGGGACCCTACTGTGCACAAATTTCATGCACCAGGTGTCTAGTATAAATATATCTATTTAAAAGTGGATGACTTTAAAATTGATCTTTACAACATATACATCCCATGTTTTTTAAATACTTTAAAAATGAAGGGGAGGGGCAAAAAGGTTTTAAAAGTATGAAGGAAACAAAAATGAACAAGTACTGAGGCAGTATGGTGTAAACTCTAGGTAATTTTAAGTATGTTAGGTAATTTTAAGTAAACTTTAGGTAATTTTCTAAAATATTTTAATTTAGAAGAAAAATCTCAATTCAGTTATAAATATATTTTTAAAAATACCACACTATACCTTCGAGAATCTGGATAGTGGCATTTTTAAACAAGCAGCAACAACAGAAAAATATATATAAAACACCTCCTCCTTATGCTGCATTTATTCAATTTGTGGACTCCTACTGCAAATGATCCTTGAGACAATATTATAAAAGATTTATAAAATAAAATGGATAAATATGACCATTTATTTAAAATTCAAGCAATTTTTCAAATCTCTATTTCTATTCAGAGTGTCCAATTATCTACAAGATATATACAGGATGCAATACAAACTATTATGATTGATGTTTTTAAAACAAAAATACCAGCACATATATACACATAATGAATCTTATCTCCCTTCAAAGTACTCATTTTGGGCAGCTATATATCAATTCCACTGAAGAAAAATAAAAAAGAGGCATTCCTAAAATACTTTGATTAATGGATTATGTATACATCTTCCCAAGGGGATGACTTCAAAGGGAATAATACACATTTGAATAAACAGACTCTGATATATTTGTTTAAAAATTCACCTAATTTATAGTCACATGTAATATAGAAAACAAGCTGTAAAAGACATAAAGTTCTCTGAACAAATAAATTTCCATTTGAAATTTAAACATTCAAAATAAATATTTTCTTGCCACCCAATAGTAAAAAAATGGAAAATGATAAGGTATAGGAAGGTAAGTATTATAAAGGATGAAAGGCCATTACATTATGTTTACCATCTTTTGAGAATTAAGTGACTATTGAGGATGAAGAAAAAGACCTTCAAACCTACAGCAAGCATTCTATAACAAACAGCAACAAATTCCCTGGAAGTAGTCTTTAAAGTTTGCGCTGATATGTTTTATGAAGCATTACTTCATCTTTTACTTTCAGTTGTAGTATATGCAAAAGTGATTCCAACTAATAAAAATTCATCAAAAAATGCAACTCATGTTCAAATAATACTACATATAGAAAAGCAAACTACTGTCAATTCAATTTTAGCATCTAAAAGACAGTAATTTTTACTCTCTACCCATGCAATGTTTTGAAATAGATATAATTTAAAACCTTGTTAACTTGTAATTACTATGTTTATGCATCCATAGAAACATCCACACAATTTAAAATTATATATTTTCTTCAATTCATCTTAATATAAAACCTCTTCCCAAAGTAGTTTTTGTTTTTAAAAATTTTATTACAAGGCACATAATTTTACCTTTTTTGTTTATTTGTTATGAAAATGCTACAAAACGAATACGTTGACCACAAATCCTGGGTGTTCAATGCCTTCAATCAAACCACTGCAATTAATATGAAATTCTAAATACAGAATATAATACCACATAAATACTATAACAGCCAAGTCCTGTCTAAGAAGCCATATGTTTTTTCCCATTGTTCAAAAAAAGGAGATGACTTCCCGTCACTTATGTTTCTGATTAGCAAGGTGATTTATGCCACAATCACTAAAAATGCCAGCAAGTGAATGAGAAAATGCATAGTGACTGCACCAGATGTGCACAATAAACAGGAATCCCATTGTAATCTCTGGTACTTAGTTTATATGAAGGTAATGCAGGAAACACTCTTGGATATGGCAAAGTCACTCTTTTTTTACATTTGACTATAAATGATATGAAATAAATTGTGTGTTTTATACTTTATGGCATGCATACATTGATAAATTAGGTACCGTTTTGTATCCCGACTTATCTACAAGACAAACCTGGCTAAGATCATGGGGATTAATTGCTTCAGAAGTGTGAAATGCAGCTTTTCCATTCTTTTCTGCACACTCAGTGAAGAAACAATGATTAATCACTGTTTAACTATTCTCTTGAGGATCTACAAGATTGCCAAAGCAGGACTTATCCTCATAAATCCAAAAAATACAGGTTTAGATTTGTGGCCAACAACTGAAAGAACATGAACTTAAACCCATTTGTTATCAGATTAAAATAATGTCAAGGTTTAGAACCCCACTGGTACACAATTCCCTTTTAATCGGTGACTTCAATAGGAAATTAGATCAACACTAAGTATAATGAAAGCATGTGTATTTTATAAAATAATAAACATATCTTTTAAAAATTATAAAATATCTACAGCCTAATAAAGTCAAACTACTGAACCTGAGGTGATAACCATCCTTATCTACATAAATACTTCAATTCCTCTGTGCTATTTATAAAAATTAAAATACATGCTGTCAGATGAAAAACAATTTTCAAATGGTTATTTCACATGGAAAATGGCTACTTATTCCAAGACATTTTATTCCAGACAGCTACAGCTGAATGACAATTATGTGGATAAAATTATTTAGCTCCAATAGTACCACCATATATATTTATAAGCTTTTGTAAAATGGAAAACTCAAAACTTTAAACCTATACTATATATGATCCAAAAATATGTAACATTTTGCACAGAAGTATATAAGAAGAGTGGTTTCAAATATATTCCAAGCAATTAAGGCTTTAAAAATATATTCAGCCAATATTCACTACATTCTGAAGAAATTAACTTGTAAGTTGAGGCAAAATTATTGTTCGCTCTATAAATCTCTGAATACATATTTTTAATAACTGAAACCTCATTCTGTGTCAATAAAACATTAATATCATAATGGTTAAATTATTACAAATTAATTTTTTAATCCCCTTTAAATTAGTCAGCTGTTCATAAACTATAAAGTAAGTACTCCTAAGTGGGAATAATCTAAAATAAAAATTCAAATTTCTTTGTAAAATAAAAACAGTCAGTTCTCAATTATAAAGGTTCTATTTTCTATTTGTCTGATTATATGTTCATATAACGTTTTCCTTCCAATTCATGATGCTTCTTTCAGGTCTACTAGGTACCACAAAAGACTAGCAGAACTACAGGAACAGGAAAGTCAATTTCACTGTCTTTTTAAAAGTGAGTAACAGAAAGTGAAACATATTCTGTATTTCCCACATTTCACTTTTATTTCGAGTTGGCTATTACTTCATTATCAAAAAGTGAGTTTTTGTATATTAAAAACCTAAAACATTTCACAAATAAACTTCCCAACAAATTGATTTTCCTGACATGAACCATTTTAAAAAGAAAAACATTTTAAAGTGACATTTATTTAAGAGTTAACTGAGTATCTACCACAGAGTGAATAGTTAATACATATTTGTTGATAATATTAGATGCATTCACATTGCATCTACTCTTGAAGCTGATGACATGTTAGAGTCAATAGAAAGACAATTACCCTTTCAAGAACTTCTCCCTACATTCCCAAATATTTTCTCCAATTAAAATATTTCAATACAGCCCTGGCCGGTTTTGCTCAGTGGATAGAGCATCAGCCTGCCGACTGAAGGGTCCTGGGTTCAGTTCTGTTCAGAGCATATGCCTGGGTTTCTGGTTCAATCCCAAGGAGGGGGTGTGCAGGAGGCAGCCAATCAACGACTCTCATCATTGGTGTTTCTATCTCTCCCTCTCTCTCCCTTCCTCTCTGAAAGCAATAAAAATATTAAGTTAAATCAATGAAACATATTTAGGAATAACCATCCTTCTGTGTTACTCAAATTATACCAGGAGCATAAAACCGCAAAAAGATAATAGTTTGCCTTGAAAAAAACTGTTAGGATGGAATTGAAGGTTCAGGGACAGACATCCTATTAGCTTCTATATTTTGGACAAGTTTGAGAAGAATTGGCATTAATTCTACTTTAAATATTTGATAGAATTCACCAATGAAGCCATGTGGTGCTGTACCCTTCTTTGTTGGGAGGTTTTTTGTTTGTTTTTTGGGTTTACTTTAAAATATATTTTTATTGATTTCAGAGAGGAAGGGAGAGAGACAGAAACATCAGCTATGAGAGAGAACCATTGATCAGCTGCCTCCTGCACAGCACACACTGGGGACTGAGCCTGCAACTCAGGTATGTGCTTTGACCAGGAACTGAACTGAACTGTGACCTCCTGGTTCAAAAAACCACACTTAACCACCGAGCTACTCCTGCTGAGCTGCTGGGAGAATTTTTAATTATTGAGTCAATGTCCTCATAATAATTGATCTTTTCAGACTATCTATTTCTTCATTATTCAATCTTTGTAGGTTGTGTATTTCTAGAAATTTATCCATTTCTTCTAAGGTGTCCAATTTGTTGGTATATAATTGTTCATAGTATTTCACTTATGATTCTTTGTGTTTCTGTGCCATTAGTTCCAATATCACCTCTTTCATTCCTAATTGTGAGTCCTGTCTTTTTTCTTAGTACACCTAGCTAAAGGTTTGTCTATTTTGTTTGTCTTTTTAAAATAAACAGCTTAGTTTCATTGATAGTTTTTCTTGTCATTCTAGTCTCTATTTCACTTATTTCTTATTCTTTATTTCCTTTCTTCTATAAACCTTGTGCTTACTTTGTTCTTTTTATTTCTAGTTCCTTGAGTATAAAATTCAATTGTTTATTTGAGCTCTTTATAAAAAAAAGTGTAAGAGTTTATCACTATGAACTTCACTCTCAGAAATGCTTTTGCTACGGTTGGATTAGGAATGATTTTTATCTTCTATTTACTTTCCTATATACACCAAACTTCCTATGACAGCATATCTAATCTAATAAAAGAGTAATATGCAAATTAACCATCACTCTGAGACACCCAAGCCACACCCACCAGCTAAGTCACACCCACCAGCCAATCAGAGTGACTGTATGCAAATTAACCCAGCCAAGATGGAGGCCGGCAGCCATGGAGCTGAAGCAAACAGGAGGCTTCGTTGCCTGACTAGGCCACCTCTCAAGGCAACAAAGTTTCAATTATAGAAGATAAATAAACCCCAGAAACTTGATTCCAGCCAGCCTGGCTGGGACGTTGAGTCAATGGGAGCTGTGGACAGCCTAAAAACGGCCCTCAGCCCCTCACCCAGGCTGGCCAAGGCACGCCAGCAGGTGGACATCCCCCAAGGGGTCCCAGACTGCGAGAGGGCTCAGGCCAGGCTGAGGGACCACCCCCAGTGGACAAATTTTTTGTGCACCGGGCCCCTAGTTACTTTTATAATCAGAAAAATGCTTATAATCCTTTAAAAGGACAAAAAAAAGCTACATAAAATGGGAATGGGTACTAGAAGAGACCACTTTGGGAAAGTATCTGGGTTATTCTAAACTGTTATGAAAAAGATAAAAATGTTTTAAACCAAGAATGACTTAAGGACATCAGCATATATAATTTATGTAGGTGGGACAAATAGGAAGAGAATAAAGAAATACACACCTTGTATAAGGATGATTCTATCAAAGATTATCCCCAGTTCAAATTTTGAGTAATATTTGTATCTATTCTTACTATAGAACCTTGGAGTTTCCCAGCAGTTACCCAGTTCTTTCATCAAATCATTTGATAGCTTATACTAAATGGAGAAAGATGAGATGCACAGAGGAGACAGGATAAAAGCAACTTGACTGAAACAGACATCAAATTACCTGATTCCATTTACTTTTTTAACATGTCAGTCATGAACAAATATACAAATGATCTAAGGCACGGTATTTAAAATTACAAAAGTGATCTGTTATTGGATAGGGAAATAAATTTAGTTATAAGCACCAGCATGTATTAAATAAAACATACAAAAATATAATAGAAAAGAGCACAGCCAGGTAGTCGGGCTAAAAACTCTGAATGTACTCATTTGTACATTTGCACCTGTGGGAAATGGCTTAAAACATAAATTTTATTTCTTACTATGGATTGTGATAAAAAAAAAAAAAATGGTGAGAGGGAGGGACTAAGTGCTACCTAAGATACCTTCAACTCTAAGTTCAATCATTCTAATCTTGCTTCTCTAACAAATTTAATGACTGTTGGAGGGAGGGAAGAAAGAAAAAGGAAAGAGAAGGATACAAAAAGCATTCCCTAAGGAAAGTGCTAAGTCTGCTGAATGAAATACACTTTAAAGCCCCTCTTGCAGGCTCAGATAGAGAAAGAAAACAGCGAGGAAAAGGAAAAGACTGGAAGCTGGTAAACAGACATGAGGTGGAGAAACAGATCAGGTAACTCTAAGTAACTATGCTAGAGGGCAACATTATTCCCTAAAGGAGCCTACAATCAAAAACCAGTTGAAGTGTATCAACACATACATATGCATACCCACAAATACATACATAACATACTTTTTGTACAGGAATCTATGAACACATCATTATAGCAAGGGTATTGAATGAAAGCTTATGCCCCCTAAAACTCGGATGTTGAAATCTGCCTTCCCAATGCAATGTTAGGAGTAATGCCTTTGGGAGGTAATTAAATCATGAGGGTGCAGCCCTCATGAGTGAATTCAATGCCCTTGTAAAAAGAGAACCCAGAGAGCTCTCTCCTTCTTTCCACCAAGTGAGGGTACAGTGAGAAGATGGTTGTCTATGAACCAGGAAGTAAGTCCTCACCAGACACAGAATCTGATGGTACCTTGATCTTGGACTTCCCATCCTTCAGAACAGTGAAAAATAAATTTCTGTTGTTCACAGGTCACCCAATCTATGGTATTTTTGTTATAAAGCCTGAACAAAGTAAGGCAGGTCTTAATAATATTAAATTTTTAAAGGTAAACTTTGAATAAATATATGCTTACCTTTTAGAAGAACTTTATTGATCCACAAACCTAACTGACACTTGAAAATGCATGCTCTTGTTATGTGTCAAGAATTCCTCAGTCTCAGTACAACAAAGTTCACCAAATACAAGTCTTAGTTGGAAAATGGAAGTAAAGAAGAATCAGGAAACAAAGATCAGCAGAGTTCTTCAACTAAGCTGCTGGAAAATTGGCAAATACCTAGAAAATAAACAAATAAAACAGCTTCAAATATCCCTATTCCAGCAGGAATCCTAAACCAGAGCAAAAATGCAAAAGGCAGGCTGAAAAAATTTATGTCATAATATTTTGATTTTTTAGGGGACAAATATTAGTCTAGTAACTAATCACTCCTTCCATTTTCTATTTTAACTCCTGGAAGGAAGGGAATCGTTTTATAATACCTAAAATAAAAGGTATTATAATATTTTAAAAAATCCAAAATACCTCACTATAAAACAAATCATACAACTTCATTTCGTTGCAATCACATAAAAATGTTCAACAAATACACTACTCTATTAATACATAATAAAATAATATCAAGCAATAAAATCACATAAAGTAAAAAATGGAAATTTGACATTTGAAAACAATATGAAAAAAATTCCATTGAAAGTGGATTCCAAACCATCAATAAGATTTAAAATATAGACATAGTGTTTTTGCCAAAATATCTTATCACTTTTAACAATATACTTTCACAAATCATATCTGACACAAGTATCTCTCTATATAAAATCTGCAAGGACAACTGAATTTCTTAAATAGCTATCCAATATAAGTAAAAAACTTCTTAATAATAATAATTTACTAAACATATTATCACTCTCCTCTAAATTTCATTCTATTATTAGTTTAGTTTACTCCCAAAAACCTTTTAGAGCTTATCAGTAGCTCAGCATATATACAAAAGTATAACAGTAATTACGTAATATAATGTAAAACATAAATCAATAACATAAAACTGAAAAATATTAGGATAACAGAAGTAACTGAAATCTACTAAGATTCAGAAAAATTAATTCCTTAACTACATTTTAGCATCATATACTACTAAAATCAAATAACAAAACAGGATTCTGAAGAATACAAATATATGTAAGATTGATCTCTAAACAGATTTTCAAACAATGTTTTATGCTCTTATAATAAATGTAATTCATATTTTGATTGTTGAAAATGTTTTATCACATTCTAATGTAGCATTTTCTCGCTTTTACTTTCAATCCCATCTGAAAAAATTATAAACAGCATGCTTCTAAATTATATACTAGTGACCCGGTGCATGGATTCATGCACATTGAAAGGAAATTAATGAGAAGGCTGCCGGCGAGGTGGGACTGAGCAAAATGGGCTGGACACACCCTGGAGCCAACCTCCTGCAGTCTCTTCCTGGCTGGCTGCACCGGGGTGGAGCAGTGGCTCGAAGGGCATCTGTGGAATGAGTGGGGTTCCTCCTGCAAGTGGGGTCCCTTGGCCAGGCCTGTGGGGATAGGGCCAAAACCGGCTCTCTGACATCCCAAGGGGTCCCAGAGTGCAAGAAGCACTCTGCAAAGTTGCTGTCATACAGGGTGTGGAAGCAAACACAAGTGTACAGTAAACCAGATTTGGGGCCAACAGTGTCCCAGCAACAACATAACCCATGGCTGAAGGTGGAATCGCAAGGCCCCACAAGGAATCGGGCTCCCTCTCCTCTGGTTTCAGGGTACATCACCCTAGAACTGCCGCTGCCAAGACACTGCATCTTAGTAGCTCCTGTATTGAGCGTTCTCCCCCTGATGATCAGTGCACATCATAGCTACCAGTCAGATGGACACTGAGCATATTAGCCATATATATATATATATCACACACACACATATATATACACACACACACATATATACACACACAAATACACTAGTGGCCCAGTGCACGAAATTTGTGCACATTAAAAGGGGATTAATTAGAGGAAATATTTTAATATTGCTATTTGCACTTTCTCTATAATAGAAGTGTCAGAGAATAAAGAAAATTAGTAAAACGTATATGAAAATCTTCCTCCTGTCAAGAGTCTGGGGTGCACCATGGAACCCAGAGTCAAGTCTTCAACCACCCATGTGCACCTCAAAATTGCTGGAGACTCAAACCTGGACGGCCCCCCTTCATTGGGCTAGATCCAGACTTGAACTGTCCCACCCTGTCAAGCCCTACCAGGTGAAGGGGTGCAGCCTCAGGTCCCCTGGGTGCAAGGGCAGGGGGGCACGGCCTGAGGTCCCCCATCAAGCCCTGCTGGGCAGAAGGAGTGGTCTGTGATCCCCCAGACTGGCGTTGGGGCAGGGGGCACAACCTGAGGTCCCCTGGCCTGGTGCTGGGGTGGGGGGCATGGCCTGAGGTCCCCTGGCCCAGCACCAGGGTGGAGGGCACACCTTGAGGGCCCCCGTCAAGACCCGCTGGGTGGGGGGGCACAGCCTCAGGTCCCCTGGCCTGGGGCCAGGGCAGGGGGCATGGCCTGAGGTCCCCCGGCCTGGCACCAGGGAAGAGGGTGCAGCCTGAGTTCCTCTGGCCTGGTGCCAGGGCAGGGGGAGCAGCCTGAGGTCTCCTGTCAAGCCCTGCGGGTGGAAGGCACGACTTGAGGTCCCCTATCAAGCCCCATGCAGGAGGTGGGTGGGCGTGCAGCCTCAGGTCCCTGCTGATTGCTCCTTAAGGCTCGTTATGGGAACTTAGCCTCAGCTGTGGGTGCAAACTGACCGGAGTGACGGTCAATTTGCATATTCCCTCTTTATTATATTGGATATATATATATATATATATATATATATATATATATATATATATAGAGAGAGAGAGAGAGAGAGAGAGAGAGAGAGAGAGAGAATGAAAAATATTTAAATATTGAAATATTATCAGCAGCTCCTTGGACAGCAACATATTTACTTGATTTTTCTGGATGGTTGAAATAAAGTTGCTAAACCACTAAAATAATGTGGTTTAGCAACTTTATTTCTCATCTTTCCCTTGTCAAAATACAGAACATTTTTATTCTATGGATTACTCTTTAAAAGTGAAAGACATTAAATATCTTTTAAATATTCCAACACGTGTGTATTTGATGTGTACTTATAAAACACAATATATACTGTCATATTAACGTGTCAATACTATTCAGAGAACAATGGCTATTTCTTCAGAAAGTACGACAGTAGCCAAAAGAAAAATTGGCACTACAATGAGTGTCCTGAGTAATTGTAATTTGTTTTGTTTATAAATACACTTTATACCCAGGTCAATTTTACATTTTTTATACTGTTAGGATTGTAATTTATTTTCTTGTTCTGATAGGACATGTCCAATAAAAGATCTCATTGACATACCATCAGAGAAACCAGAAGGGAGGAAAAAGACTACAGGAGAATCAGGAGACACGAACACTATCCTACGGTAGTCTTCCTCAGCAATCCACATGCAGAAGGAATATTTACCACAATCTCACTGAAAGGATATACCAGTTCTTTTTCTAGTTATTCTCTATGGATTTGCATAAATACTGAGAAATCTAGAAATAGACATACATATGCATACATAAAAATTATTGTCAGTGTATAAGTTACTGCTGCCCTGGGACTGCAATAATTTATGTAACATCTGTTTTCATATTTTTCTAATTTCTTTCTTAATTAACATGCATATTTAATGCATAAATGCTCAGACCACCTCTTTTTTCTGCTGACTGTGCCTCTTTAATTTTAAAGTTGTGTACTCGTAGGAAGAATTCAGGATAGATGGAAAGCAAACGTTATTGAAAGAACTAATTTTTAAATGTAAACAAAGAAATAAAATAATTTTCAAAAAAATACTAAAATTTTAAGGGTTTTCATAAGAACGTTTCAATATGCTAACAAAGCTTGCAGTAAATTAAGGTCCAAATACCAAAAAACCACCACAAAACACATAATTCCAACTATTTATACTAATCTTCTTGATTTCTCTTTCACTTTTATAAGAGCTGAGAAACCCATTATAACCACTATGATTTTTTGACTTTGTTAGTTTTGTGTTTCAAAATCTTTATTCTTCAGGCAACTAACATAAATGAATACTCTCCATATAGTAAACGTCAAGAAATATGTAACCAACTATTTCTTTTTTGAACTGTAAACTTCAAATATTCTGCACATGGGAGGAAAGGGGAAAGTTTTCATTCTAAAGCTCACTCAACTTCTGGAAGCTCTTAATCTGAATTGGGGAATTCAAAACTCAAAATATTACTTATATTTAGATTTAATAGAAAAAGTAAAATTAGAGACTGATTAAAGCCAATGCTACAATAACTAAAATATAGCCAAGTAACAATGCTTAAAATGCCACCACTGTGTACTTATCTCGCTTTAGAATTAATCACTAGTTATGTACTTCAGTCAGTCATTTACTATTTCTCTTCCATTGTCAGGGCTGTTTATAGACATTGAAATTGTCTCAGCCTAGAGCTTACATTTTATTTGGGGGAAACAGACAGTAGTACCCAATAACGATACAAATGCATAACGGTAAGCAGAGATAAATGCTATTAAAAATATAGACAGTAGGGAACCATGAGATTTTATAACAGGAGACTGATTTAATTCAGAGATCAGCAAAGACCTAAAGAAATAAATACTGTTGAATATGAGATCGAAAAGGTATGATTCATGTAATATTTCACTCTGGATTACATATATATATATATATATATATATAAATAATTCAGCTGAGTACTAAAGTTTGCATTATGCTATATACTTAGTAGGTTTGGTACTAACACTCCATTAACACCAAGAAAAACAAAAAACAAAAACAACAATAAAAACTATCCAATTAAAAAATGAGAAGAGGACCTGAATAGACATTTCTCCAAAGAGGACATACATATGGCAATAAACATATTTTAAAATGCTCAACATTACTAATCATTAGGAAAATGCAAATCAAAACCACAATGAGATATCACCTCACACATGTCAGAATGGCTAGCATTTAAAAAAATAAAGCAAATCAATGCTGGTGAGGATGTGGAAAAAATGGAACCACTATTGGTGAGACTGGAAATTGGTACAGCCACTATGGAGAATAAGAAAAGGATTTCTCAAAAAATTATAAGTAGAGCTGCCAAATGACCCAGCAATTCCGCTTTGGGTTATCTATGAAGGGGGGAAAAATCACTAATTAGAAAAGATATGTGCCCCCCTATGTTCAGTGTAGCATTATTTACAACTAGAGGCCCGGTGCACGAAATTCATGCACGGAGTGGGAGTGGGGGGTGAGGGTGGTGTCCCTCAGCCCAACCTGCACCCTTTCCAACCTGGGACCCCTTGAGGGATGTCCAACTGCCCGTTTAGGCCCGATCCCACAGGACATCCCTTTCACAATCCAGGACTGCTGGCTTCCAACCTCTTGCCTGCTGATTGCCCCTAACTACTCCCCTGCCAGCCTGATCAACAACTAACTGTTTCTGTGCTGGCCTGATAGCCCCTATCTGCCCTCCCCATCCCAGGATGGTCCCCCCCAAATGTCCTCACCTGCAGGCCTGTGTTCCCCACAACTGCCCTCCCCTATAGGCCTGGGACCCCCCCAACTGCCCTCCTCTGCCAGCCTGGGTCCACCCCAACTGTCCTCTCCTGCAGGCCTGGGTCCCCCACAACTGCCCTCCCTGGAAGGCCTGGGTCCCCCCAACTGCCCTCCCTTGCTGGCCATCTTGTGATGGTCAATTTGCATATTACTCTTTTATTAGATAGGATAGCCAAGATATGGAAGCAACCTAGGTGTCCATGGATAGATAAATAGATGAACCTACAGCACACTATTATATTTAATGATATAAGTCAGACAAAGATAAATACCTCATGCTTTCACTTATATATGGAATTTAAAATAAAATAAAAATAAAACAGAAATGGACCACAGATACAGATAATAAACTAAAAGGAGGAGAGTGGAGATGGGTTAAAAACAAAAACAAAAAACAACTAACACTCCAGCAAAATAAATACAGGAAGATCATACATGTGTCAGTGCTTTCAGTCTACTAACTCAATAAAACAGCAGTGAATTAATTTACATTACTAATGTCATTCTTTTGCCATTCATAACAATAACTTTTTAAATGTATTCTTCAAAAAACTTTTAAAATATGTAAAGATTCCAAGCAAAATTATTACTCTGGTTTGATACTGCAATAAAATGTATAAAATCAAGTGTATTCAAAAACTCTTAAGAAAAATGCTCTCTGAGGTTAAAAGACTATAAATTGGTAAAATGAAAAGAAAATCATAAATGTAATATAGTATACCAAAACTTTTGGTTTTATTATCAAAACTTTTGGTTTTATTACCAAAACTTCTGGTCTTATTGGTTTTTTAAAATGTCTTGGTTTTTTTTTTTTTTGCTTTGTTTTGTTTTGTTTTGTTTTTGCATACTAGAAATTCAACAAGAACTCTGAGACAATTGGTTATTACTCTCTAAGGTCAGAAGCCCAAATAAGGCACCTGATTCTTAGGACATTAAAAATAAACAAACAAACAAACAAATAAATAACATCCAAATTCAGTCTTTTAAGAAATTATCCTTGGCCCTGGTGAATTAAAGTGGTTTATATATCTCCATCTCACTGGAGTACCTGAAAACCTACCAATCAAAAGTGAAGTTTGTGTCCTTTAACCATAAACCAATGGGCTCATGATACTGACATCTGTGATTGATGGAGCTTAGACACTGATTTCTTTTCACTAATTTTCATTCTGAAATACATATTGTACTCAGGACTATAAGAAAACTTCCTCTGAAAATATACTTAGCCAAGCTCTGCACTTCAGTCAGTATGACAGACATTAACTTAAGATTAAAATTTCTAAATGAATAATTCCTAGTTTTCAATATATTATCCTGGACAGACCATACATACATACACTAGTATGTACAGTTGGAGAATCAGGCTTTTTCAATGGCATTCCTTCTCAAATATTCCTAAAGCCACTGTGCAAGTTTGCTAGACAAGCCAAAATAAGTCCTGTGCTTCATGTGTATAGATGTGCAATGAATATAAATAAATCCCAGGGGAAATCTCCAAATATAAAATTACCATACTAAGAATAATGGAGAGCAAATCTAAAAATCCAGATCTGTGGCTTCCCTCTACTTAATTCCCAAAGTTGAACATAACCAACTGGAAAGAGTTCCAAAGAGCTGATTATGGTACTTCCTTCCTGAAGGCAATTCCAGATTTTCCCTACAAAGAACTTGTCTATACTTAACTGAGTTCCTCAGTCAAAACATGTTCCAAATGGGACACTGAGTTTCAGACTAAGCCACCATTTCTACCTCTTACAATTGACCAGAAAACAAAGCTCACATGGTGTATGTGACTAGTAAATCATTTTAATTATCAAGTATGAGAATTTAAAAAATAACTGAATTCAATATAAAACCACTGTGGTGTATGTTCTTTTGACTATGATTATTTTGACCCATGGTAGCTCAGTCTACTATGAATGTTATTTAACTAAGATTTCATACTTAGAAAAACCTTCCCGTAACAATATTCTACTAATTTGCTAAGAGCCATGGTATTTTAAGTTCAACGTTGCCTCAGGCTTCCACATGCCCAAAACAATCATCTTTAGATTGGTAAAGATGTCTTCTGGGATAATCTCTCTATGGAGCAGTAGAACTGAACTTCCTAATGTGTCAGCCTTCCCAGATCCCCATAATTAACAATATCAGGGTGTCTTTGCGTGAATGAGTCCTAGGCACATTAACTGGATATTCTGAACTCAATTTTAAGTAATGTACTGAACTTACATGTACTGAGATTGTCTAGTTTGCCTAGCATTTTTAGCAACTAGAATTCTCCTCAACGCTTCTGATTTTTAGAACTTAAAGTACCATTTGAATCCTATAGAAAAATTTGATCATGTAGGAAAATAAAGTTCCTCATATGCGGGGGTTCATTTTATCAACTTTTGTGATTAAAGATCAGGAAAGTGTACTTCATTTGGGGAAGTATAACAGTAAACACTAACATGCATATATTAACACTAGAGGCCCAGTGCATAAAATTCATGCATAGATACAGTCCCTAGGCCTGGCTGGTGATCAGGGCCAATTGGCTGCCAGGTGGGACCTTCCTTCCCTTGTGCCCAGCTGCTGGCTGAGGCCCTCCTTTGTTTAGTGCCACCCACTGGTGGTCAGCACACATCATAACGAGCAATTGAACTCCTGGTCTCCCAGTCGAACTCCCGAGGGGATACTTTGCATATTGGCCTTTTATAGAGACAGAGATGCTTATCTGCAACTGACAAATCTTGTGAGGTTACTATGAGTTAAGGGGGAAAAGGGGCTTTGTTAACATCCAACAATCTACAATTTAAGGATTTCATGATACTGGATTGACTTTTTCTCAAAAGATCATTCACTGAATTATTGACTACTGTATTATACTCTGAAAAAAGGATAAATCATATGAGCCTGCTCTGTAGTTTTAGGGAAAGTTATCTTGCTAGGCTCCATCTTCTAAACTGTGATAGTCTAGAATAATAACTTTCAACCCATGTGCCTTGGCAAGCACAATGGTCTAGAATTTTTAAAACATGTAATAGCGAACTGTTCAGTCAGGGGATTTGACCTCTTTCACTTAGATTGTATAATAAAAAAATGACAACAGCCAACATAACAATAGTCATCTGGTGTGAATGAATCAAAATTACACCTTTTTTTGGTCAAATCAGCAAAAGTATATTTTTTGGTATGCTGCAGAATTTTAGTAATTAGTTCATGTGTGGCATGAGATGAAAAAGGTTGAAAATCGCTAGACTAGAGCACAAGAAAAAGAGGTCTTTTATTCTATCACTACCCTACTGCCCTCCTTTCTGCCTCTCCCACAGTACAGTCAGTGGAATTTTCATCAAGTATTTTTATTCTATTATTTTACTAAAATCTTTACAGTTATGATATATAGAACATATTATCATTAATGCTAAAGCAAAATTATTTATTAATTTATATAGAAATATTAATATAATTTTTTGAAAAAATCATTAGCATAAGAAATGTTTAATTTAGTATACTTAAATGACAAGCTATTCTTCACAAAAGTCAAATAATGCACTTTATAAAACAATAAATTTTGATGAGGTTCCTGTCAGACATTTTAAAAATATTTTTGTTAAAATCAAAGCATACACTTTGATAAACAGGTCATTTCTATACTAAACAAAAATAACCACCAAAAATAAACCAAAACTAGTAAATCATAACACCGCCCCCCAAAAAAATTCTTGATACACACCCATAGCTTCAGAAAGGATAGCTAATTTCTACTCTGGCTATGCTGCAGAACATAATAAGAAAGAGGGAAAAACTAAAAAGAAATATCTTAATCAAATTCCCCTCCAACAGTTAATTCAATTTTACTGAAGAAAATGATTAACCATGTAAAAGCTGCTATTGCTATTAAAATTAAATCAGGCATTTTCCAGAACATCTTTTTGGGAAGTAATATACAGGTAATATTTCAGAGAAGAAAAGCGATCTAAAGAGTCAGGTAATTATTTATTAAAGTAATAATTTTTAAACCTTCATTATTTGCAAGTTAAAAGATTATCATTGGACTGAGGTAATTACAAACCATTAATACAAACTACAAACTACAATTTAAAGTATTTTCTCAATAACATCTAGTGTGCACTATAAAAAAATTCCACATATGGTAGTGAATTAAATGGAATACGGATTTAATCCAATTTGAAGTTTTACATATTGACCTATAGTGCCTCGTAGCCTCCTTCAAACATGAGGGATACTTTTACTTGGAACTCCATGTGAATTTGAATCCACATTATCCATCTTTCTGTACTCATTCTAATTAACAACTTAACGTACCTGCATCTAACTATAAATGTTTTATTTTTTATACCTGAAACCTGCAGTTATCCAACTTTATGGAGAAAAAGAAACCAAGTTTGAGCTTAAAGAAAAAATAAAAATAAAACTAGAGTACATTTGCAAATTCATAGCTGACCCTATTGACCCCCGTTTCATACCTACTGACTTGACTTCTGAAGAGCTGCAATCAGTACCATAGCCCACAAGATTCAAAATGGGGCTTACAGTAATCAGAAGAAAAATGAATGCTCATTTCCTGGAGAACAGACTAACAATCTTTTTGTTTACTGAAGGTTTTGTGTTATTAAAATACTGCATATTATGCAACCAACCTCTTAGTAGCAAAGCTTTCACATCATTTCATAAGATGCAGAAAAAAATTTTTATAATATCAACACCATTCATGATTTTTAAATTATTTTTAACTATTAAAAAACTATAACCATTAAAAAAAAAAAAAAAACTGCCTTAAAGTGATGAAGTGAATGAAACGAAACTTTCCAAAATCTGTAAGAAATTGAATACATAATGGTGATACAACAGAGACATGCCCCTTTAAAAAAAGAAGACGAGCTCTACCTGGTTTGGCTCAGTGGACAGAGTTGTCAGCCTGTGGACTGAAGGGTCCCAGGTTTGATTCTGGCCAAGAGCACATGCCTGGATCATGGGCTCGATCCTCAGTAGGGGGTGTGCAGGAGGCAGCCGATCAATGATTCTCTTTCATCATTGATGTTCCTATTTCTCCCTTCCTCTCTGAAATCAATAAAGATATGAGAGAGAGAGAGAGAGAGAGAGAGAGAGAGAGAGAGAGAGAGAGAGAGAGAGAAGTGAGAAAGATAGAAACATTGAAGAGAGAGAAACATTAAAGAGAGAGAAACATCATCTATCTGCTGCCTCCTGCACACCCCCCACTGGGGAAAGAGCCCGAAACCCAGTCATGGACCCTGACAAGAAATCAAAGGACCTCTTGGTGCAGGGGTTGACAGTGGTTCAACACTCAAACACCAAACCACTGAACCACTGAGCCATCCCACCCCACTATCACTTTTACTGGAGATTATACTAAAACTTCAAGACAGCACAATAAGATAAAATAAAAGGTAAAATAATTTTAAAAAGGGAAGAAACAAAGTCATGTTTTCAGATATGATAGTCAACTTAAGACATCCAAGAATTCAGAAAGTTTGCTGCATTCATATAAAAATAACATTTCTCATTTTAATGTAATATGTCTACTTTCCCTCATCCATGGTTATCTCTTTCCTTTTTGTTGCCTTATACAGTTGCATTAAATCTTTACTAAGAGTCACTAACCAGAACTACACATTTATGAAGTGCTAAGGTTTGATAACAATGGGATAAGGTATCCCCCTCCAGAGACCTGTTGCATTTTCATTGCAATATATTCTTATACCAAATTGCCTCTGTAATTAACTTTTTTTTTAATTTATTTATTTTTATTTTTTATTTTTTTTGCCCAGCTGGTGTGACTCAGTGGTTGCGCATCGACCTATGAACCAGGAGGTCACGGTTCAATCCTTGGTCAGGGCACATGCCCAGCTTGTGCCCTCAATCCCCAGTGTGGGGTGTGCAGAAGGCAGCTGATCAATTATTCTCTCTCATCATTGGTGTTTCTATTTCTCTCTCCTTCTCACTTCCTCTCTGAAATTAATAAAAACATATTATTATTTGTTTATTTAAAAATTTTTATTAAGATACACACACACACACACATACACACACGCACACTAGAGGCCCGGTTCACAAAAATTTGTGCACTCAGGGGGCTCCCTCAGCCCAGCCTGTGCCCTCTCACAGTCTGGAACACCTCAGGGAATGTCCACCTGCTGGCTTAGACCCGCTCCACGGGCAATTGGGCCTAAGCTGGCAGTCAGACATCCCTCTGGCAGCCTGGGAGCCCTCAAGGGATGTCCACTTGCCAGCAGGGAGCAAGCCTAAGCTGCAGTCGGACATCCTTAGCGCTGCTGAGTAGGCAAGAGAGGCTCCCACCACCACCACTGTACTGGCAGCCATCAGCCCGGCTTGTAGCTGAGCAGAGCTCCCCCTGTGGGAGTGCAATGACCACCAGGGGCAGCTCCTGCATTGAGCGTCTGCCCCCTGGTGATCAGTGTGTGTCATTGTGACCAGTCATCCCCAGTCATTCTGCTGTTAGAGTCAATTTGCATATTACCCTTTTATTGTATAGGACAGAGGCCTGGTGCATGGGTAGGAGCTGGCTGGTTTGCCCTGAAGCGTGTCCCAGATCAGGGTGGGGGTTCCGCTGGGGTTCTTGGCCAGCCTAGGTGAGGGGCTGAGGGTTGTTTTCAAACTGGTCACATCCCCTTCAGGGAGGGGAGTCCTGCTTGGGTGCCTGGCCAGCCTGGGTGAGTGGTTGATGGCTGTTTGTAGGCAGACCACAGCCCCTTCAGGGTGGGTGTCCCCCCTGAGGTGCCTGGCCAGCCTGGGTGAGGGGCTGATGGCTGTGTTCGGGCTGGCCAAGCCCCCCAGCAGGGACCCTCACCCCATGAGGGTCGGGTCATCCTGGGTGAGGGGTTGATGGCTGTTTGCAGGCTGGCCACAGCCCCCAGCGACCCAAGCTCCCAGTGAGGCTGGCTGGAAGCAGGTATCTGGGGTTTATTTATCTTCTATAATTGAAACTTTGTTGCCTTGAGTGGAGGCCACAGCCAGCCAAGGCAGGCAGCTTCCTCCATCGCCAGGGCAACGAAGCCTCCGGTTTGCTTTAGCTCTGCGGCTGCCGGCCGACATCTTGGTTGGGTTAATTTGCATACAGTCACTCTGATTGGCTGGTGGGTGTGGCTTGGGATGTAGCAGAGTGATGCAATTAACATATTACTCTTTTATTAGATTAGAGATATTGTAATTTTTGTTTCCTTTTTGGGGCCAGCTCCTCAGAGCAGCCCAATATCTCTAGGTATATTCTAAAATATCTGCAATATATCCTATAATTTCTTTCCTATATCAGAATAAGCGAGTCAGAACTCATTATTCTTATTAAAACACACCTCAATTTACTTAAAGAATCACTTTGCAACTGCAAAAAATGAGAGCACTTTGCCAGATCCCTGGATAGCCATGCAGCCTTCAGCAGGGTTCCTGCACTTACTCCTCATCATTGCTTTACCAGCATTTTGCTTGCTATGGAATGTTTCACTGGAATGTTTTACTACAGGCTTCTAAAGGGCTCCCACTGTTTCTATATACCACTCCATTTAATATGGCCAACTTAACCATACTTTTCATTTCCTACCTCTAATATGGTTTCTTATCCATGATTGATTTTTTAAATTATCACTTATTTATTTCACATTTTATAAACATTTTTAAAATCTAGAGAAGGAATGGTATTACTTGACTAATTGTCTAACTTTTGTTTTGTTTTATTTTGTCTCAAACAGCAGCAATTTTTTTCTCACAATTGCAACAGCTAGAAGTCTAAGACTAAGGTGTCAGCAGATTTCTTTTTTTTTTTTTTTTATTGAATTTATTGGGGTGACTGCTTCACAAAACCATTGCCTCCCATGATGGAAGGAGACTGCTGTTTTCCAGATCTTATATATTGTAGCTAATACTGGAATGAACATAAGAGTGCATATATTTGTTCAAACTAGTGTTTCAGTACTCTTAGGATACATTCCCAGAAGTAGAATCTCTGGATCAAAAGGCAGTTCTATTTTAATTTTTTAGGAACCTCTAAACTGTTTTCCACAGTGGTTTAACAGTCTGCACTCCCACCACGAATGCACAAGGGCTCCCGTTTTTCCGCATCCTCATTAGCACATGGTATTTGCTGATTTGTTGATGGTAGCCATTCTGGCAGGTGTAAGATGATATCTCATTGTGGTTTTATTTTGTATCTCTGTGATTAGTGACATTGAGCTTTTCATATGTCTATTGCCCATCTGCATATCCTCTCTGGAGAAGTGTCTATCCAGGTCCTTTGCCCATTTTTTAATTGGATTGTTTATCTTCCTGGTGTTAACTTGTATAAGTGCTTTATATATTTTAGAAATTAATCCGTTCTCAGATGTATCATTGGCAAATACCTTATACTATACAATGGGTCCCCTTATCATTTTATAGATGGCTTCTTTTGCTGAGCAAAAGCTTTTTAGTTTAATGTAGTCACATTTGTTTACTTTTCCCATTGTTTCCCTTGCCCTGGGACATATCGAAAATATATTGTCAGGAGATATGTCTGAGATTTTACTGTGTATGTTTTCTTCTAGGACCTTTATGGTTTGGCAAATTACATTTAAGTCTTTTATCCATTTTCATATATATATATATATTGCGTATGGAATAAGTTGGTGATTTAGAAAAAAGAATTGGACAAGGTAATTGTTTAACTTTTCAAAAATTCTTCCCAGCTTTCTTATGGGACATTTTCCTTCAATATCATATTTACAAAAGTACAAATTCCTTTCTACCTAACTCCTGTCTTTTTAAATTACTAAAATTGTTCTCTCCATGGTCCAAATGTAATTTCCATTTCCAAGGTTTATACTCCCTGATTTCTCTGTAGCTCTAATAACCAGGATCTCCTTCCTAAAATCCTCCTTCCCCTCTTTCCATAACTTCTTCCAACAATAGACCCATTCATTAATTCTGACACTGCCACCTTATTAACATGTACAAGTTCCGCTACATTTATCTTTGGCTGATTCCTTTCTTATTCTCCCACCACCACACCTTTTTTGTCTTTCTCTTTTTTTGGCTTAGTAGTCTCATTCAAATTTCATGCCTCCAACCATTATCTTCTGTCCTGATGTCTCTAGTCCTGGCTTGGATCCCAAGAACTAGACTACACTGGCATGTACATAACACCCAAAGTAGATATTGCCAGTTGGTTGGATGCAGCCTCAAATGACTTCTCAACAATGCTCTGAAGAGTCCTTATACTATCAGATGGAACTACCACTGACAAAAAAAACCTATTCACTATTTCCAATCATTCCCTAAATGTCTCCACCTGATATGCCTATCAGCACCTTATAAGAAATGTATCAAACACAGAACTCATTATCTTTCCCCAAAACTATCTATTACACGTGCATCTCATTGTGAGAAAATCTTGGAGTCTTCAATAATTGTCTCTTTTGCACCTTCAGATTGACATTTGTTTCCATATCTTACTTCATAACATTGTGATATGTACCAAATTTATCTTTTTATTCTCCAATGTCATGTATTAATATAAGTACTTAATACCTCTTAACAAAGCTGCTAACAGGGCTAGTTTCCTAACTAGTCTCCCATTTGCAGTACACCTTCCCTTTTTTTTATCAATCTTACTAAGTATTGCAAATATATCTGACCATCTTGTTTATCTATGAGCACCCATGACCACCCAAACTCCTTATTCTTGCAATCAGTATCTTTGACAATGGACCTGTAAGGTTATATGTACTCTTAGTTGTATACCTTCTCCTTATGTATTCTACAAATATAACATCTCTGTTCCTTATTCACAATGTTTCTTCTGGCCTACAGGGTCCCACTTTTCTTTAAATTGGAAAAAAACTAGAGGGAGTGGAGAGAAAAACTAAACTGAACTTGATAATGCAGTGGATAAATGTGTGAGTGAAAAAGAAGAATCAAGAATGACATTCAAATTTGTAGCATATAAAATGAGATATATGATGATATTAGTCACTTAAATAAAACTGAAGGTATCTGATAGGAAGGGCTAGAACTTATATTGTTAAGTGACTTAGACATCTCAAAGTGGAAATGGACACCAGAGACGCAGGTAGACATGTAGATCTTAATCTCAGAAAAGAGCTGTAGACTAAAGATGGTTCCTCTCAGAGTAACTGCAATATAGACGGTAATTTAAGCCACAGGTTTGCTTAGAACACCGATATAAACAGAGTTCAAAATGAAGACAGAGCATAATTAAAGGTCTACAACATGCTGTTAGAAGCAATGTCCAGAAGGAAGAACTAGAAGACTATAAAGTAACATCTAGAAGACTGATTTTTTAGAAGCTGAGGAGGGACGTGCACTTAGAAGAAGGCATGGTCTACAATGTTGAATGATACTGAGAAGAAAAGTATGAAAGTAAGAGAAAGATAGAAAAACAAGTCCATTAAATTAAATAACACAGAGGTCTCAATGCTGCCCTTAGTTTTGACAATGGAGAAACTGGAATGTAGTAGCTGAGAAGTTAAGAGTGGGAAGTTAAGGAAATGAAAGTAAAAAGATGACAGTAGCAACAATTCCTTCTAAGAGTTTGGATATGAAAAAGAAGTATTATAGAAAATTACATATGATAATACTATAGTGTCTGTAAAGCACTTCAAATAATATGTTATCTCATGCAGTTCTATCTTTTCTCCCATTGATAGCTCTCAATATAGCATTACTCATTCCTACTAATGTTAGGAATAAGGCAAGAATACCCACTATGCCCACTACCATTTTTTACTGGACATATTAGTCAGTGAAATCATACTAGAGAAAACTATTAGAAATATAAAAAATAAAAACTGGAAAAGAAAAAACAAAATTATTAGAGAGAAAAACTGTAGACCGAAGAACTAGAAGAGAAGAAATAAAACTATCTGCTGATGACCTAATGAACCTGGAAAAACCTAGGAAGTAAATGATTAAACTAAAGAAATATATAAAAGAATCCAGTAAAGTAGCATGACATAAATGAACATGAGAAAATCAGTAGCACTCATATACACAAATACACCCAGATAGACGACATATATAAGAATCATCAATAGATGCTAAATGTAGGTTGAAAAAAAATTTTTTTTCAATAGGAGCATAATTTTTTTTAATTATTTTATTTTATTTTTTTTACATTTTTTAAAATTACATAAACCTTAACAAAGATTAGTACATATATCTCTTTTTCCCCCTGCCCTTCCCCCAGCCTCCCCTACCCCCCAGTGTTTTGTGTCCATTGGTTATGCTTAAATGCTCACACAAAAGTCCCTTGGCTAATCTGTTACCCCCTCCCCCCAACGTCCCTGTCCTTGTTGCTGTAATTTGACAGTCTGTTTGATGTTGCTCTGCCTCTGAATCTATTTTTGTTCACCAGTTTATAATGGTTATTATTATCCATAGATGAGTGAGGACATGTGGTA
>PVJC01017955.1:0-25438 GCA_004026665.1 Murina feae
ATCAGGGAGCAGGAAAAGGCTGGCCTGACCACGAGGCGGGGTTTTCCCTGCTTTCTGGTGGCTGGAGGAAGATGGGCAGTAGGCAAGCTTGGGAGGCAGGCTGCACCCAGCCCTGGCCACAGCTCAAAAAAGAGAACAACATGCAGGGGAGGGCAAGAGTCTGAGAGATCAACATAGAGGGGGTGCCTGCTCCAAGCCTTGATGGTGTGCCTGGGGACAGGCCCCTAGCAGGTAGACACACACAGGAGGACTGCTCCGAGCCTCAGATGTGGCTGGGGGCAGGTCTCCAGTGGTGACATACACACACTCATACACACACAAGGCGCCTGGCAGACTGGGGCCATCGTAGGACATCCACTGAGGGGTCCCAGACTGTGAGAGGGCACAGGCCGGGCTGAGGGACTCCCTCCACGCCGAGTGCACAAATTTTTGTGCACCGGGCCCCTAGTAAAAAAATAATACTGTTTATTATATGCCTACTCTGCTCTAGGTACTGGATACATTTCTACCATATTGCCTTTATTTTATAAATTCTCAAGTTCCTGGCTATTCTTCTTTCATTTTGATCTTTCCTATGAAAATAATAATTATTTAAAAAATCAAAATAAATAGCAAAGTTTTCTGCTGTTTTAGATTATCTCTGTAAAGTATTTCAAAGTTAAGGAATATATTTCCATCATTTTATATGAAAGAAAATGTTTACTGAATGTCTAAATGATTTAGTTTCCCTTTCCATTAATTATTTGGCTGTAAAATGTCTATTTAGGACACATTTTGCAGTTCATAATTCACAGAGTATACCTTTGAAGTCTATCTTATGTGTTAAAGAAAAACTGGAATTTAAGTTCAACTTCTCTAATGTGCACAAGTACATCAGGGGGAAAAACTGAGATTGCACTACTTCAAGCATTTTTGACATCAACATATTTTCTCTCTTTAGTAAGTAACATATACAGCCTGGGAATCTGCAAGTGTGACTAGCCTTAAGTCCAGCCTCTGTAATCAGTTGCCTGTATGGTGCCATTTGAGCAAGACTTCGGGTTGCTTCTCTTCACTCAAGAACCACTGTGTTTATTTATTTTTTAAATATATTTTATTGATTTTTTACAGAGAGGAAGGAAGAGGGATAGAGAGTTAGAAAGGATGAGAGAGAAACATTGATCAGCTGCACACCTCCCACTGGGGATGTGCCCACAACCAAGGTACATGCCCTTGACCGGAATCGAACCTGGGACCTTTCAGCCACAGGTTGATGCTCTATCCACTGAGCCAAACCGGTTAGGGCAAGAGCCACTGTGTTTAAAGTTTTTCAGCATTAGAGATCACTTCTTTATAAAGTGAAAGTACTCTTAGAACCTTCAGCAAATTCACACAAGGTGTTCATGACCTAATGATTTCTGACATTGAAAATAAAAATATGTCTTTCTCTCTGCTTTTCCACTCTATGTAAATGCTTACTGTTGTGAAAAGTTAATACAACATGAAGTACAAACGACTGCAAACACAACCTACTTCACACTTTTGCCTGAAGTTCACTTCCTGTGAAACGTTTTAGTAAAGGCATTAATAATGAATGAGGTGCAGCATAGACCACAGAACCGATTATAGCTTGGGTCCAGAGGTACAATCCTGTGTATTTTAAAGAAAATGGGTCACATCATTGTGGGTGAAAATCTGCGATGTCATTTTCATTTCTAAAACACATTTCCCACTTAAATTACTTTCTATTCATTTTCCCAATAAATACCTTGTAGCAGAGTTAGCAGGAAATTCCTTTGAGGGGCCCTCCCCTTGTCAATCCTCAAAAGACTGATCAGAAAATCGCATGTAAACAACTCTGATCTGTTCAGAAAATAGGCCAGAATTTATTTGCTTTTATCATTTAGAATCGCCTTAACATTTTCCTAGATTGTATAAGCACACGATGAGGCTCAAAACCTGGGCCGTAGCCTGATAAGCACGTGGATGAGGGCTTAACACCTGGCTCCGGGAACAGCTGCCCACCAAGTTCTACACCTGAGGACTTAGAACCCGGATGGAACCTAACTTTTTGCGGCCACTGAACGCAAGCCTAAGAAACTTCCGGCCCACCTGGAATCTGGAGCCTTCTTTACTTCCGCCTCCGCGGGGCCTGCTGGGAAAACAAGTCCCTCAGGCTAGTTTCTTTCCTCTCTGCGCCTCACGTTCTCACCTCCAGGAAAGGGGTTGGGCGGGAACACCTCCACGGTCTTTTTCAGCTTAAGAGGACTATTTCCAGGGGGACTGAATTGCTGATAAACACGACGCCCGAAAGGTTGGAACCTGAGGGCCTTCGGGCAGGACCGTTTCTCCCGCCCCTCAGCTACGCCTGGCGTTTCCACACCGTTTCCACACCACACACGGGTGGCCGTCCCGTCCCTTGGCCGAGCCCCTTCCCTGCTCGGGGAAGTCAACCGAGCCCGCAAAACGCTTCTGAAAACGAAAAGCAATACCTTCCACGCTGACGCCTCCTGAGGCTGATGCGTGGGCCTTTGCGGGGAAGAAGCCGCAGGGTGCGCCGCAGGACCTGCAACCTCCTCCCTTCCTCCTCCTCCCGCTCCCTCGGCAGATGTTGCCTGACGGTCTCACCTCTGTGGGGACACTGCGCGCGTGCGCAGTTCGCTACCCGCTGCTTCACAGCGCTCTTGGCTCCACTCCCAGCATGCCCTGCGCACCACCCTCCAGGCCACCCTGCAATCCCAGCATGCCCATCGCTAGGGCCCGCCCCGCGCACGTATTGCTCCCGGCATGCTCCGCAATTCACCACACCCTGAACGCTGCCACAGTCACCCGGGCGCTCTTGTTTCCTCGCCAACACCTGCCAGGCTGCCCCTGTGGTTCCCCGAGGGAAGAGCTGGGGTTGGCGCCAGTGGGTCTGGCCAGGAGGCCCTTGCCATTCCTGGAGGGAGAGGAAAGCTGAAGCCTTGCAGTAGGGCCGCTGGGGAACACAGGCACGAAGCCCCGCGCTGACTACGCTGGAGAGCAGTCCGGCCTCAGATACACACGTCCACCCTTAGCCTCCCTCGGAAAGACCTGCGGCGCTGAATTGTCCATGACTAGGACATCCTGCGGCACAAATATTCACTAAGTGCCTCCTGTGTTCCGGGAGCTCTTCTAGGAGTTAGTGATGGAGCGTTAAGCAAACAACATTCCCTGCCCTCATGGGGCTCTCATTGTACTTGGGGGACAGGGGACAAACAAGTAAGCAAAATATTAATATGGTAGATGCTGATGGGACAGGGAGCCAGGGAGTGCTGGGAGAGGCCGTTACAGAAGTCAAGAGGCCTCAAGGACAAGGTGGCATGTAAGACGTGAAAGCGGTGGGAGGGGAGGGCCATGCAGGTATCAGGGGAGAACAATGCGAGAGAGGCAGAGCAAGGACAAAGACCTGAGGGAGGTGGCTGCAGTGGAGCTGGAAAGAGAAGGTGACTTGAGGCCAGAGAAGTTAAAACAGACAAACAGTATCAGGCCTGGTAAGACGCGTTACAGTGTAAGAGGAGCACCAGGCTGCTGTGCTGAGCATAGACTGAAGGGTACGGAAGGACAGGAAGGAGAGCAGTTAGGAGGCAGTAGCATTTATCCAGGAGGGAGATGATGCGGTTTGGATCAGGATGATGGCATGGGATAAAAAGGTACTTTGAAGTTACATCTAATAGGCCTTGGGTATGGATTGATCTGGGGTCTGAGTGAGAGGAAGGAGTCAAGGATGACTCCAAGGTATCTGTACTAAGGACTTGAAAGGATGGGGTTGCCATTAAGAGGAAGAGGGGGGGGGGAACCAGTTTGGGATGGAGATGAGGAGTTTTGGTTTTGGACATGTGGACATTGAGAAGTGAAAGGGATTTGTTCTGGGGAAAGATCTGTGTGTGATAGATGGTATTTAAAACGATGGGTCCAGATCACATCTCCAAGAGAGTGAGTGTGGATGGAGAAGAAATCCAAACACTGAAACCTGGTAGACTCCAATGTAAATTCCGGGAGATGAGGAAAACACATGGGTGAAATGTCAGGAAGTTTTTCCTAAGTAAGAGAAGATTTGGTACTTTTCAACTTTACATTTTACCAGGTTCCAGCAGTTATGTTGTGAAAGAATGAGATTTTGTATTGTGTTTGATTTACAGTAGAGTAATTATGGCAAAATAAGTTTTGGCAAAGAGGAGTGTCTTCAGATATACTCCTAACTCAGGAAGAAAGTGCTCAATCCTTACATATTTGGTTACATATAATCACGGCTATGAGAGTATTATAAGTGATTATTACAAGGTTGGTGAGCAAAATCAGCTTCCTGTAGTTTACAATAGTAAGTGAACAAAACACAGTCTTCTCCAATGAACATTCCAACAAATTTAATGTCCTAAACTTAACATTTATAGTCTGAATGTTTTATGTTAATAGTCATTGGAATTATTAAAACAAACCTTTGGAGAATATAGAAAAACTATCCTACTTGTACAGTACATAGGGAAAAACTGTATGAAGGCAAGCTAAAAAATAAATATAAAATTCAGGTTAAATTTGATGATAACTGTAGATTTCACTAACCTTTCTTATATATTTAAATAAGGGAAAAGCCAACTGTTCTTCATTCTGAAAAGCATGGGTCACTGCCTCATGTTCTGAATATCTCTGCTTGATTGAACTTACACCTCTGGCTTCAGTAATTACTTTAACAATGCAGAATTAAAGATAGTTGAAGTTTTTAATTATGCTCACATCACCAAACACCCAAGTACTAAACAGTCCATTTCTGTTCACATAAAAGGTGAAACATATGGGCCTTATTTCAACCTTTATTTGAATAAACGAACTATAAAAAAGAAACAAATTTGCATACCAACTGTATATTTAGTTGTACTAATTATTTTATAGATAGAAATATTGCTTTGATAATATTTGTAAGATCTATGTCTCAGACATATAAATTGAAATACATATTTATGGGTGAAATTATATAATTAGAAATTGCTTTAGAATGATTCCATGGAAGATGAGGGTGGTGATAAAGAAGAAACAAAATTGGCTGTTTAATAATTGTTGAAAATGAGTGAAGGTTTATATTATCTGTGGTTTTATGCATTATACATAACATCCTCTCTACTTTTGTAAATGTTTGAACTTTTATATAATAAAAGTTTTTTGGAAAAAAAATTGTTTTTCAAAAGTAAAACAAAGAAAGTGAAGATACAAGGTACAAATTGGGAGAAGATATTTTCGAATATCTATTCTACAACTGTTTAGTTTCCAGATTATATAAAGCACTCTTAAAAATCACAAAAGTTATGCCCGCCTGGGAACCAAGAGGTGGCCAATTAGATTCCTGCTCAGGGCACCACACCTGGGCTGCATGCTCGAACCCCAGTAGGCTATGCAGGAGTCAGCCGATGGAAGATGTTCCGTTCTCACGGATGTTTCTATCTATCCTTCTCCCTTCCTCTCTCTCTCAAAATCAAGAAAAACATGTATATATTTTTTAAAAACACAAAAGTCATGAAGAGTCATCAATTTACCACGTTACTTATGTTGTCCCTTTATCTCGTTCATAGGTGTTCAGGATGACAAAGAATCCTCTTCAGGATTCCACCCACCAGTTTGTTGTCGCATTATGTTGTCATATTTAAACTGTTGGAAAATGCAAAGATTAGGCTATATTTTGTAGTTGGGCAAGTACCCTAGGAAAATGAAGGTCTTTCCCAAGAAAGGCTACTTGGGGAAGTGTCAGACCCTTAGACAGGAAACGAACTGTGATAACAAGACCTAGGCGGGGCTGCCACAGGACTCAGCATGCACCTTAGCCTGGATGTTGAGCAGTTGTCTTAAGGTCATATTTATGGACAGAGTGTTGCAGACGTCCTCAAAAATACAGAGGGAGGCTGGGACTCAGAAGGAAAGGTCCCTAGAAAGGGTCCTCACAATCACTTAAGGAGATTGGAGAATCACATGGACTTACATGATTAGTGCCGTGTTTCAATTAGGAAAGGTGATAAACTGTCAGGCTCCAGAATAATAGTTCTTGGTTCATTTGAATCTTCTGTGAGAAAACAAAGAGCTCTTTATCTGCACTTAATGCCAGGGCACTGCGGAGAGCAGGAGGTGGTGAGTGGCAGGGAGTGATACCAGGAATCCGTGAAATCAGGGAAAGAAGGATATAGCCGATGAAGTTGCAGCTGGAGACAACTCCATCTCTGTGTCCCAGATTTCATTTCATTTTCAAGTTTCATTCTGTGAAACTTTGCCTAACCTCATTGTCCTTAGCAAGCATATCAAAGCCTTCTAATTGATAATTATTTGTGTCTTAAAATGTAGCCATAACTATTTTTCTTAGGCTAGAAGGCCATGGCAACTGAGATAAATATCAAAGCAGGAATGGCATAGATTATGAACGATTATATATCAAGAGACCACCAGGAGGTATGGCCCTTGGCACTGCTGCATTCTTTGTCTTGTCAGTCAAAGAGATATATTTAAATAAGTATACTATTAAAAAAGCACAGTAACAGGAGTGTGTAGCAGACCCACGGGGTTATCTGTCTGCTCAGACCCTACATGTCTATAAGTACATTACCTATAATAAAGTTTGTTGCATTTTATGGTGTTGCCTGCTTCGGTTTTTGGTCTGAAGATACTTTCTTGTTCAGGTGGCCATTACACCTCTGCCCCACAAAGAACTTGTTGGAAGCTATTGTAAGCAGGATGGCAGGTAATCATGAAAAGCAGGTCTGGGGCAGTGGTAGTGGGGATAAACAGGAAAGCACTGATTAGAGAGGTGTTTAGGAGGAAAAACCTTTAGGACTTGCTGATGGATGGTTCCCAAGCTTCTGATTTGGGTGACACCATCAACTGTATTTCATAGAACTGTCTGGAATCCTGAACTCTTTACAAAGTTAAATAAGATATTTGGAACTTTTCTAATCTACACCATTTCACTCTTGTTCTATTTACTTGTGCTGGAGACAAGAGTTTTAAAAAAATACCTTTAGTATTGCAACAATGTCCTACAATCAAACATTTACTCTCCCTAATTACCTCCTCCTACTTAAGGATGGCTATAGAAGGAACATGTGCTTAAGAAACTATTTACAATAAAATGTCCTACGTACATTTAATGTAGTGTCTGATGTTAACTGAGGGAAATCGCCTTACTTCAGCAATGAATTTAAGACTTTTGTATCAGGTTTGTGATCAGATAATATCCATTGCTCTCTGCTCCTCATTTCTGCCTCTGATTGATCAGAGATTCTCAACTGACATTTTGGTGTATTATAAATATACTAGTGGCCCAGTGCACAAAATTTGTACACGGAGGGGAGGGGGGTGGTGTTGTCCCTCAGCCTGGCCTGTACCCTCTCCAGTCAGGGACCAATGACTCCTAAACACTCACCTGTCTGCCTGCCTGATCACCCCTTACCACTCCGTTTGCTGGCCTGATAGCCCCCAACTGCCCCTCCCTTCTGGTCTGATCACCCCTAACTGTCCCCCACCTGCTGGCATGATTTCCCCCAACTGCCCCCATCACTGGCCTGATTGTCTTCAACTGTCCCCCTGCCAGCCTGCTTGCTCCCAACTGTCCCCCACCCCCGTCAACCTGATCACCCCTGTCAACCTGATCACCCCTAACAGCCTCTGCCTCCACCCTGTTACCATGGCTTTGTCTGAAAGGATGTCCGGAATGTCTCCCAGAAGGTCTCCTGGAAGGTTTCTAATTAGCATGTTACCTTTTGATTAGTATAGATATGAATAAAAGCAACTTCAAGTCATACATGATTAATTTTAAAATGAATAAAATTTTAATAATTAAGAATATTTTGGAAATTATTACTAATAGAAGGGGAATTGTTTAGAAATCAACCAAGCTATATATACTAGAGATATATAAGGTATCCCCAAAAATGTATATACACTTTAACAGCTGATAGCTCAATTTTAAAAAATGAATGTATATTAATAAACATTGCCTTTATAATTCAAAGTGTATGCATACATTTTTGGGACACCCTATAGATATTTTGAGGAGGATACAATAACCTATGGTATAATGAGTTTTAAAATGCATGGATATAATGCAAATTATCCATGTAGACATTTGAATTAGAGTCCATCTTTGTAGAAGTACCCATTTGTTGAGAGAACCAGCTTTCTATGGTTGTAACTATACTATAGCAAATATAACTATTTATCTAAATGGGCAGGAAAGGCCTGCTCATGTAAGTCTTGTGCACAAGTTGTAGAAGGAATTGGAAGATAAATTTAATAATCTAATAATGTTTGCTTATTTTTATATTACAATGAAAGAGAAGGCTGAGTGCTTTCTACAGTATATTTTTACCTGAGGAATTTTAGGAGTAGAACTGGTTTCCTAAATGTTCATACAAATTCATTTGCTGGAGGGGAAGTCAGGAGTTTATAACTATTTGTGTTCCTTTACCAGGTTTGTTTCTAAATTTGCCTAAGTTTACTTTACCTTGGAGCACCTGCCAGGTAGGATGTTTCCTGATACCTGCATTTTAGAATAAGGAAATTTTGTTGACTAATAATAATAGTAACACTAGTTAAATCTGTTGATTGCTTTCTGTGCCAGCTCCTGTGCTATGCATGTTATAAGCAGTGATTGAGAACAGTTAACCATCTGGCTCATAGTTATGCATCTGATAAGTCATGCCTGATAGGATCCAGGTCGTTGGCACCAACCTTTTGGTTTTCATCACTTCTAGAGTTATTTGAAAGTGGGATTGAAATCTGAAACCGCCTTGACATTGGATTTAGAGGTAGCCATGTTTTGGGGAGATTTAGTAGTCCTGACAATGGTTAGGGAAGTAGTATAATTTTTATTTACTATTTTTAAAACATATAGGAAATTTTAACATTAAATGCAAACGTTAGGAAAAAGACAAAGTCTCAAATCAATAAACTTCCACCTCAAGAAACTAGAAAAAAGCAAATAAATAAACCCAAGGCAAGCAGAAAGATATAATAATGACAGAAATCAATGACATTGAAAAAAGAAAGAAAAACATTAGAAAAAAATCAAAGAGCAGAAAAACTGGCTCTTTGGAAAGATCAGTAAAACGGAAAAACCTCTAGCAAGGATGACAACAAAAAATGGGATAAGTCATAAATTACTAATATTAGGATATCACCACAGACCCTGCAGACATTGAAGGATAGTAAGGGACTACCATGAACAATTATATACACATAGATTTATCAATTTAGATGAAATGGACAAGTTCCTCAAGAAGCACAAACTACCACAACTCACCCAGAATGAAACAGAAAATTTGAATAGCTCCATAACTGTTAATGGACATTAAACTCATAGTTTAAGACCTCCTAAAAAACAAATCTGCTAGCCTCTACGGTTTCACTGGATACGTTTACCAAACTTTTAAAGAATAACAATTGTACACAATCTCTTCCAAAAAAAATAGAAAAGGGAATACTTCTTAACTCATTCTATGAAGCAGTATTATTCTGATATTCAAACCAGACAAACGTAATGCATAAACAGAAATCTACACACTATCTCATAAATATAGATGCAAAAACTCAACATATAATGCACCCTACATAATAAAAGGCCAATATGCAAACAGTGGAACGACTGGTAGATATGATGTGCACTGACCACCAGGGGGCAGAAGCTCAACACAGGAACTGCCCCCTAGTGGTCAATGCACTCCCATGGGGGATTGCTGCTCAGCCAGAAGCCAGGGCTCACAGCTGGTAAGCATAAGGACAGTGGCGGGAGCCTCTCCCACCTCCATGGCAGCGCTAAGGATGTCAGACTGCCAGCTTAGGCCAAGCTGTCCATTGGACATCCCCAGAGGACTCCTGAACTTCGAGGGGGCGCAGGCCAGGCTGAGGGACCCCTTCCCCTGTGTGTGCACCAATTTCGTGCACCTAGGCCTCTAGTTAATAAATAAAATTATTATATAACATAAACAAGTGGGGTTTATTTCTGAGATGCAGGGTGGGTTGAGTATTTGATAAGCAATGTATTCTATTATATAAAAAGGCTGAAAAAACACTTGAGATGCTTGGAAAAATGTTTTCTTCTTGATGGTCTGCATTCTTATAGAGGACGTAAGAGGTGGGGAAAAGCGGGGACTGACATTCATCCAGGACCTAAAAAGGGAAGAACTGCGCTCAGCCCCAGGGAGGATAACCTACACGTGTACCCTGTTGTGTAAATTCTTTTGGAATTAACTACCATTTCTGAAAAGGGCCTTAATAAATATCAGATGACTTTTTAATATGTTGGCATTTTTTCCACTTTGTTTTTCTCAGTCATTTGTTAATCTTCATATGTACATTCCATAAGGCTGCTGGGAGGTATTCTTCCAGACTTTATTCCAAGTGCTATCCATCATTTAGGACTCACCTTAGCAATATACTATTGGGACAAGACAAAGGGCTGATACCAGACTCGCCTTGCCAGTGGTCAACAAAGGACAAGTACTTAGAGGATACAGGACTAATCAGAATATATATAATTTTTAAAATTATATATATTTAATAGATTTCAGAGAGAGTAAAGGAGAGAAACATTGATCGCTTTCTCCTGCACGCCCCCTACTGGGGATAGAGCCCAACCCGGGGCATGTGCCCTGACCGGGAATGGAACCGGGACCTCCTGTTCATAGGTCGAGGCTCAACCACTGAGCCTCCTGGGCAGGGTCAGAATGTCCTTGCTTTTTACGAACAGTTCCCCTGGGTTTGTTTTCCCTGTGAGAACTGGGCAATTTGAGGGTGGGGTGAGGAAAGGGTTGGTCAAGCGAAATTAGAGTGAGTTTGACCTGGGCACTACCCTTGTTCCACCCAGACCAAGTGACCGCACGGTGTTACCCGAGACTCGCAGTGGAGAGACTGTTAGAAATTAACGTGCAGGTCTGGCTGATCCGACGTGATTGGGAAATAGCGGCGATTCTGACGTGCGGTCGCTGCCCCGCACGGAGTGGACTCTGCGCTGGCTCCTAGGGACCACCCCGCCGGCTCCGTCCTTCCCACGCACGTGTACCGCCCGGGCACACGGGTCACCCCCGCGCCCCAGCTTCCCCCCTCCTCCTTTTGCGCAAGCGCAAGGAAAGCGCCGCATCGCCCCAGCCTTCGCGTAATAGGGCATCTTCAGCCAATCAACACCCGTTTGGACGGGCCGCGCTGAGAGACATGGATTCTGGCCAATCACCGGAGGCCGTCAGCAAGCCGCCCTCTCTGGAAGCCGCTTGCCCGCCCCGGGCGCCCGCGGGGACGGGGGTAATGTCCCGGCACTGGCTCGGCGAGACGCGCTTTGCTCCGCCCGGCGTGGCTGCTGTCTGCAGGCCCTGAAGCTCGCGGTGTTCCGAAATGGCCGAGCCGTCGGACAAGGCCGTCAAGTACTACACCCTGGAGGAGATCCAGAAGCACAACCACAGCAAGAGCACCTGGCTGATCCTGCACCACAAGGTGTACGATGTGACCAAATTTTTGGAGGAGGTGAGTTGGTGAGACGCGCCGCGGACCGGGCTTTGGAGGTTCCCTGCTGCGACCTGTGGTTCGCAGCGCGGCAGCGTCGCGGTACGAGGCTGTGCGTGTGCCCCTGAGCCTGCCCACCCAGTTCTGCACGGCTGGGAGAGGTCTCCGCGCCTGCACGTCTCTGGGTGCACACCTGTTCCTGCGCACACAGGGTCAGCCGCCGCTTCTGCGCCCTCTGAGTTTGCGTGTGGGTGTGTGCACTCCAGGGAGCGCCCACTTGCGTGCGACCGGAGGCGCCTAGGCCCGCGCTGTGGCGGGGGGAGCCGTGGCGGGGCAGGCGTTGCCTCGGGAGCCCATGCGCGGGCGTGTAGGACAGCGGCACCACCCAGCACTTAGTGGGAAACGAAGTCGCGGCTGGATCGGCTTCCCGGGCCGAGGGCGCAGCTACGCGGGCGGATGTTGAAAGATCTCCTTTTCCCCCAGAGTTTACATAAACGGGATCTTCGTATGGAACGGGGTCGTCCACTGCTGGTATTCTCCGAGTGGATTCCTAAAAGGAGCAGTTTGGATGCCCCCGCCCAAGCGCTGTGGGGTTCCCTCTAGAGGGGACCCTGAGGTCGGAGTGTGCGGACCACACCCACACCCACCCGGTGATTGTGAACGCTCCTGGGACTGCGTGCGAGTTTGTGTCTGGTTTTGAAGAAGGAAGGAAGAGGGACTGAGCAGTAAAAACGCTGCCAGTGGGACTTGATCCTAAAGCAACTTTGGACATTGTAAAACAACTTTGCCTTAGGTAAAGGAAAACATCCTTTTGTTAAGATTCTTTGTGTTAGATTATCATTTTTGCAATAAATTCTTAGGGCCTCTTCTTTCCTACGTTTGGAGGTGTTTTATCACTGTGGGGGAGTGTGAGTCACAAATCTTAACATTTAACTCCCTTCATCCCCCAGACAATGAAAGAGAATGTTTAGTGATGGGAGTTCTTTACATAGTTTGAGGGGATAACTGAGATGGAGGCCTGGACTTAGCTGGATTACAATTTGTATCAAGGGACTCGTTTTGCAGAGAATTTAAAAAAACTTTTAAAAAAGTTTGGAGTTGATGTTTATCAGTAAGATAAATTTTACCATGAAATTGTCAATTGGTGGAGTGCCAGAAGATAAAATAGTGTCCTATTTTAGTTAGGAGTGGTTTCTAGTTGGAGTCACATCTGATTTTTCCTGCCCCTTATGTGGAACTGCAGAGCTTATTTGCCATTAGAGTGTCTTGAACTAAACATCCTGAGCATAGCATCAGGCGTAATTGACACTAAATGTCTACTTGGAACTGTTCTCTTCTCCCTATGGTGTAAGTAATTCTGTACTTTTAAGATCTAGTGTGTGGTTTCTTTATTCGTGTGTATTAAAAAGGATAGCTTCTATAAAAGATTAGTAGGTTGTTTTATATTATGAAGCATTTATCATTTCTTTCTTTTTCTTTTTTTTTTTGTGGGTTTTGACCTACACGTTGTGTTGTACAGGAGGCCTCCCTCATCTTCCCCCACCAGATGTCAGTAGCACCCCTCCCCCAATTGTGCCAACCAAAAATGTTTCCAGTTTTTGACAAATGTCCCCTTGGGGAGAAAAATCATTCCTAGGTTGGAAGGAGTTCCTGCTTAAAAATGTGTTTTTTTATAACTTTAAGGATACATTTCTCAGAAGGAGATAATAAGATTATTAAACTTTACTATAAACCATTTACTGCGGGAAATGAGTAAACACGTCATCGCTTTTTATACCAAAGCGCGGGAGACGAGTTTTTTCCAAAAACGATGAGTAGAGACAGATTCTGTCAAATATGGAGGGCCTGGCATTTCAACAACGAAAATGTGCAAGACAACTCAGATAGACTTTGCAAAGTCAGACCATTATTGGATTTCTTTCTTCCCATTACGACTCGATTTGGCAGGAAAATGCCCGATTACAAAGTGTTAATTAAATAACATTTCATTGTTTTGAGGCAGGAAGGGGGAATTATACAATGTTTTTTGAGTAAAACTGGAATAACTCCCAAGTAAAATTTGAGGAAATGAGCTATCACTAATATTTGGTAATGAATACTTACAGTGAGATAACAAGAAACGGCTGTTGACAGTGATGTAAATAAATCCCAGTTTACAGCAGCTGTTATACACTGTACTGTTCTCAATTGGTACTTGGTACTGTGCTCCCTGTAGCGTCCCTGAGACTTGAGTTTGGGTCCCACTGTTCTCTTCTGGACCTTCCTTCTGATCAGTCGGTGTGGTATTTGCTGAGTGAGCTCTTTTAGCCTCCATGTCTGTCAGGACGCCGGAGCCTCAGAGGAAGCAGGAATACGGAAAACAATGTTATGAGCAGGAACGGTGACATAGCTGTCTTCAGCCATCGGGAGTAGTATCCCTGGGAACCTCACACGTGGGTTCTAATAAATAGGGCCTCAAGTCAGTGGACCGGAGTGGAAAGGGCTCACAGCAGGGCTGGATTTAGGTGGAAGAGGGAGGTGACTGATACTCTGGAAGTAGACCTACTAGAAGGAGCGCAGCATGCAGATGGGAGGATGCCCGCAGCCTGTTCTAGCTGGAATCCCCAGCACCAGCTTTCCCAGGACATTCAATTCCACTTTTGGGGGAATGTCTTCCATTTGCCATCTTTGCTCTTTGTTGTCACTCTCTGTGACATCTCTGCGTAAGGCAGGATCCTGGTCTTTGGCTTCCCACCCCAGCAGGACCATCCCAGGATCCCGGCCCCTGGCTTCCTGCATCTTAAACACACACCTTGTCCTTCACTGGACTGCAGGATGCTCTGACAAGGATTCTTCCTTCTTCCTCGGTCCTCCTGTTGCATTATTTTATGAGGCCACTGCTGAGTATCTTATCCCTACTTTTGAAACAAAGAAGCCTAGAAGATGTCTCCACCACCCCCCTTCCACTTTCTTCTATCATTTAAAAGCTCCAGAAATTCATGAAGATTTCGCATCTTAACTAAAGAATATTCTGTTTTCACTAGTTTACTTAAATAGGGAAGGTTTGTTGGGGGGAGGGAAGGCTTCCTACCTCTAAAGTGAACTTTTAACTATGGGCAGAATCTCCTTATCCTATGAATTCACCCATCCATATGGACAACATGGTTTCCATGGCATCATTCAGAACACCACAGATTATCTGCATGTCTGTGTTCATGTTGAGAAAATGCACAGTTGATGGGTGGAAGAGGATTCTGGTCTGCTGCCTACACTCTCTGTGCCTCAGATGCCTTATTTAAAGTAAAATGGGAAGATGATAATAGTGCCAACTTCGTGGGGTGATTATAAGACTTAAACAGAATAATGCTGGTAAACGCATACCATGGTCACAAGCACAAGATCTGTGCAGTAAATGCAAACTGCCATATCATCTGGGTCAGGGTGGAGTGTAGCGTCGGATGTAGCTGAGTGCTAATATGAGATTTTAAGTAAAGGTGTATATCTGACAGGGGCTATCGAAACAGGAGAGTGTTATTAAAAATCATATTCACCCAGTTAAGAACATAGGTGAAGTTCCTTAGTTGCACAACAGGCTCTGTCTCCTGAAACAATGGCCTTAGAAGCTGTTTTTCATGTTTGAAAGGACAGTAGACACCTGAGAGGGCTTAATGTTAGTGGTCAGCTAAGTAGCAGCAGGTGTTGAGTTACTATCTGATACCAACCTGCAAGATTATGAACTTAGCTGCCTAAGGATTTTGACATAGTTTTTTTTTTTCTTTCAATCCTGAATTCTAGTTTTTGAATTTATACGGATGAAGTTGGGTCTGGTCATATGATTATATTATTGGTAGGGTTGATGAGTATAGAACATTGAAGGGAAGTTATTGAAATGAAAATGAGGCACTTGGGGCCAGGAAAAAAGGATGGTTTACTTTTCTCTTTCTGTGATTTGGGCGGCCGCATTGACTCAGCTTTTGAAAGAGCTGTGAAGGGAGAGAAGGCGTCGCATAATCGATGACAGCCAGTAGGTGTTTAATTTGCGAAATGGGCACCTTCCTGAAAAATGTTGTGAGCACAATGCACTTGTATCCAGTTGCCCCTCCTTTACACGACACAGATGGAAATTGGTTTCTCTAGATCATTTCTGGGGACCCTGGGTTATGATGCTTTCCATCTGTTTCTAGGCTGATCCTTAGCATCATCTGCCTCATAAGGCTGCTGGCCCCAGACTCCCTTTTGCTTTCGTCATTTTAGGCAGTGTCTTTATAGCAGCTTTTGTGGTAAGGACCTACTTTTTGTTACTGTCCATGGAACATGGCTGCCTATTTTGCAGAGACCAGTGGTTCTGAGTCCGGGGACCTCAGTGCTCCTGGAATCCGGAAAGAGACTGTGGGTGTCCGAAACTCAGTGCCCTTAATTTTGAGAAACCATGTATCTTTACCCTTGATAGGGCTGTGGTATATAGGGCTAACATCCTAAATGCCTTTGCTTTTCTCAAAGAAGTTTGATAATATTCTAAATCTCATACTACTACAAAGCAGCGGTTGCAAATTATTTAACCTATGTAGTTTGGTAAATAAAAGTAAAAATTAGGAAACTCATAGGAGGAGAATATCAAGAGACTCTGGAGTTTAAGAGGCTCAGGCATCATGGGTAAACAGTGGCAGACTCCATCTCACATGCCACCGGGGAATGTAAGCCTGTGGGCAGGGCCACTTTTGTAGATTCTACATAATTACTTTTTCTTTTGGTAACTTTTTGCTACTTTTGAGAAGAGGTTTTTAATTTGTGGGTTTTTTTTAGTTGCTTTTTTTGATTGTTTCAAAGCAAACACTGGAGATTGCTAACTTTTGTTTTTATGTATCTTTAAGGTAGATGGAAATTCTAAATTGAAGGGAGCACAGACTGTGCAGGCCGTTGTGGGTAACTAAGGAGTAAATAATGCTCATTTCTCCTTAATGCAGCTATCTGTTATTCTAAAAGTTCTCCAAACCACAGAACATAACCAATAAGTACCTTTTAAATTTTTTAAATTTAATTTATTGGGGTGACATCAGTTAATAAAGTTTACAGGTTTCAGGTATGCAATTCTGTGTATTTTAGTATGTTTACCACCCGAAGTCAAGTTTCCTTCCATCACTATTTATCTCCTCTAGACCTTATGCTACCTCCATCCACCTCCCCTTTCCCTATGATAAAATTACATACTATTGTCTGTGAGTTGTTTTTTGATGTTTGTTTGTTTTTGCTTAATCTCTTCCCCTTTTTCATTTAAACCCCAACCCCCTCTCCTCTGACAGCTATCCATCTGTTGCTACTTCATAACTATAATTTTGCTGCTGTTATGAATCGTAATGTAAATATCTGATATGCAGGATGTATTTAGGCGACCCCTGTGAAAGGGTCGTTGGACCCCAGAGGGGTCGCGACCCACAGGTTGAGAACTGCTGCACTAGGCAGTTATGGGAAAGTATAGGATGGGGGTGCAGAAAACTGGAGCTAAATCTTAGATCTATTGTTAAGGTGATTGGAGCAAGTCAGATAAATTCTCTAAACCATTTTCTTCTAAAGTGGGGAGCATTCTGCCATCTGAATCTTACCTCAGACTTGTGAATACTGGCAGGAATAATATATGTGAAAACACTTGGATCTGCTCTTGGGATCAGTACCTTGGGAAAGTTTGGATCTTTTACCAAGTGTAACAGTTAATAATGCAGATTTTGTAATCAAAGAAAACATGGTATTTTCAAGAGAAACATCAAAAGTGCTTTATTCAAAGTAATGTCCATTGCTAGCTATACATTTCCCCCATCTTTCAGGTAATTTGTGGATACCGTCCCAACAGATCTTTTCTTATTTTGAGGCCAACCATTCAGAGTCCCAGTTTTCCACTTGTTCGTATGTTTTGAAGTGCTGCTCTGAAAATGCATGTGCCATCGATCGGAACAGGTGGTAATCTGAAAGAGCAAGGTCTGGTGAATACAGCAGGTGGGCTAATACTTCCCAGGCAGGATCTTTTAATGTGTCTTTTACTGGTTTTGAAGTGTGTGATGGTGCATTATGAAGCAAAATTACTTTACCATGTCTTCTGGCCCATTCTGGTCATTTCACAATCAAAGCATGGTTCAAATTTATTATGTGTTGTTGGTAGCAATCAGTATTAACCGTTTCACCTGTTTTTAGAAGCTCATACTACACCACACCTTCCTAATCCCACCAAACGCAGAGCATTGTCTTCTTTCTGAAGTGATTTGGCCTTGTTGTCAATGTTGATGGTTGGCCTGGATCAACCCATGATTTTGTGCATTTGGGATTCTCAAAATAAATCCACTTTTCATCGGCAGTCACAATTCAATGCAAAAAAAGACTTTCATGCCGTTGAAGCAACATTTTACTGATGACTTTTCTGTTTTTCATTTGTCTTTCATTCATTTGTTATGGCACTCATTTTCCTTCCTTAAAAAAAATTTCCCATTACTTGTAAACTATTGGAAATTATTTGCCGAGTGTTTAATCTTTCTGCAAGTTGTTTTTGAGTTTGACACGTATCTTCATCCAATAATACTTGTAATTGTTGGTCTTCAAACTTTTTCAGTTGACCTGGATGTTCTTTGTCTTTCACATCGAAATCTGGTTTAAAGTGTTTAAACTAGCGTTCACAAGTATCTTGAGATGGAGCATGTTCACCATAAGCTTCCAGAAGTATATAATAACTTTCAGCAGCACTTTTCTTCAAAATAAAGTAATGAATTAAAACTTCCTGCAAATGCCTTTTTTTTGGCCATGAAATTCGACATTTTTAAGCGTAAAAATATCTATGATGTTAACACCTCCAGAAAATTTGACATATGAAGCTTGCTGTCAACACAACAAAATAGCATACATATTAAATCGCATATATAGCAACATATGTGTAAGTCCATCTATTGAAAGAAATCTGCATTATTAACCAGTGCACCTATAAGTTAAAGTTTACTTATAAATTACGTGTTATAATTATGTCCCATGTTGGTCACACCAGTGACCACAAGACCCACAAGGTAACTCCCAGGTCCAGTTCTCTGTAATACCTGAGAGGCTTGGTTGATTTCCCACCTCCTCTCCTGAATTATTTGGGTGTGTATTTTTGTCAGAAGGGGAAATGCATGGAAACATTTTTTCAGCCCCTTTAACATGTAAATTCTCTTAAAAGCGCAACTTTTAAGAGTAATGCCTTGTTAAGCTAACATGAGCCACAGTTGTCAGCAGCAATCCGTGTCCAAGTGCTCAGAACAGTGGCCAGAGGTAGCAGACTCAAGGGGGCATTTAAACAGCAGCGGCTCAGGGGTGTTCTTCACATCTTAGTGTGTGCTTCCCCCACCCATTACCTTTGAACTTGTTTTCTTGGAAACATTCCATGAAGTGTATTTATTAACTGGCTCCCTGTGTCTTTTATCAAGTTCCACAAGGGACAGGAAAGTGAGTTGAAGACGTGGGTGAGAGAAGTCAGTTCAAGGCCAGGTCAGTAGAATTTGGCCTGTGCAGCTTTGTGGTAAGTGACCTTTGGTTAGTGAGAGCTGATGTCTCATGGATGATGGCAAAAAGTCACGTTCTTCCATCCCCAAAATTGGGTCTCTGGTCTACCCATGAGGATGGCGTGTCCAGAACAATGACATTGAACCAGCATTGATGGGGGGTGGGGTTGGGGGTGGGGCGATGTTTACCTCCTCTAGGCCCCGTCATCGGTTTTCTGTGTCTGCCTTGCAGGGCAGGCAGCCTCTGACTCTTCTGCAGTGACGGCCTGGAATGCCTGTTTCTACCTGTGTCTTTCCACACCTGCTGTTTTTTCAGTGGCAGAGCTGAACAAAATCGGGCCAGGACACTAAATATATCCAGCCTGCTCCTTCGCCTCCCACCTTCTGCAGAAAGTATTAAATAACTGTCATTCACACTCCCTCCCTAGTAGAAATCCCCGGTGGGCCAATACTACTTGTGATAGCAGTGGACACTCCCTGAGCATTGATGGCCATTCCGTGTATGCTAGATGATGTGCCAAACTGCATAAAACTCCCTTTGCATTTGTACTGTTACTTCTGAAAACAAGCCTCTCGGGTGGGTAGTGGTGGTGCTGGTGCCCTTTATAGGTAAGAAAAATGTGGCGTAGGAGCCTCCGTTAATTGCTCAAATGACACAGTGGGTGAGGATTGAAAGCCAGGTTTTCAATCCCGGGGTGGGACTCCCCAGTCCGAGTTCCTCTGCAGACTCTGGAACATGGCATGAGACCGCAGGTGTTTTTGAGGACCACTAGCAAAACTGTCAAAGAAAAAAGCCACCCTACCTGTACATAGTTGCCATCATTTGCTTTAAGATTTTTCTCCCCGTATCCAGAGTTCTCTATAGGAACCAGGAGGAAAGCCAAGGGAAGTTGTGAATGGAAAGGTTTGAACATAAAGAGAACCCTTGGAAGTAAAGAGGGAGCCAGTAGTGCCTTTCTTCCCGTCTGCTGTCATTTCCCGCGTTGCCTTCTAGAAGGTGAAGGAAACAGCAGCGGCAGCTCTTCACAGGGGGGTCTAGAAGGAAAGAAAGGCCTGGGGGGCTTCGAGGCCTCTGGAGGTTCCTAACACAGGGTACCTGGGTGGTGCTGAGGGTCAGTGTTGTGCGTTTAAGAAAGAGCTTGTGTACATGCACGTTGGGTGTGTGTGAAGAGGGCCCATGTTTTCAGGAGGCCTCTTACATCACTGGCCCGCATAGGTCCTTCTGAGTGGAAGTCTGATGAGACTCCTACTCTGGTGAAGTCTGTCTGTCTGTGAGCTCAGCTAGTGCTGGCCCGCCCCTGCCCACCCCCTCACTGGTTGTGGGTCGTTGTCCTCGGTGGGTCTCTCTCTCTCTTTCTCTCTCTCTCTCTCTCTCTCTCTCTCTCTCTCTCTCTCTCCTTGTCTGCCAGTCCCCCATTTCACTTCAGTGTCACCTCTGGGCCCTGCTGGAAGTCTGTCCTCTGAGCTTTCTCACGCTGCCCTTTGTCTTAGAGTCCCTGCTGTACATGTCAAGGATTCTCTCCCATGTCAGAGCACATGTCCTGCCCGACAGAGCCTTCAGGATCCCACTGCTTCCATCGCGCTGATGGCTGCTCAAGTTTTCATGTTGAGTGACATGTTATTATGACATTAAAGAATGTAATTTCTGGAAGAAAATAAAAACAGCTTTATCTTGTGGAAACAACTTACCATTTCTCTTCTTAGCTCCTTCCCTCTGCCTGGTGTGCATTCCCTTGGTCACCACCCCCTTCAGGCCAAGCTCAGTGTCACTTCCCAGAAAGGGGAATTTTCTGTTACATCATCATCCTATTTCACTTCTCTGCTAGCACTTCAGGCAGTGTCTGCATGCAGCTTCCAACGTCCTCCTCGCTGCCCTGGGGCACATAGTAGCTGCTCAGTAAACATCCCTTCAGCTGGGAGAGGACAGTCCCGTGGAGGAACACAAAGCAACCTGTCCTCTGTTACCATCTTATTTCCCTTTTCCTCCCTGTTTCCCATACAACTGGCACGTACTTGTGTTATTTGATGTGCCCTTTTCTAAAAATAACCAAGAATTTTGCTTCTCTTTTTCAAGGAGAGAGAATTGTAATAGCATTCTGCAGAATGGCCAGCTCTCCAGCTCGCAGCTGCATTATCTCTCTGTTCTCATCCTAATGGCCTCTAGAGATGATCCTCTGTAGAAAATGTCATTGTCCTTATGATACCTGTTTCTGTTCATTTGGTTCTGTGCCTCAGTAGAATCAGGCCAGTTGATTTAATGCATAGAAAGCACTTGAAGATGAAGGTAGGTGGGGGTGGGAAGAAGTGGGTGGTGTCGGATGTAGCCTTCAGCATTTCAGGTCAGGAACTGTACCAGGTCTGTACAGGTTCTTTGTGGCAATATCAGGTGGGGGTGGGGAAGAAAGGGAACTCGATATTATTCAAATGGCTATTATATGCCAGGCATTCTACTAATTATATTATTTACCCTTCTGTGCAGTTTAGGAGGAGGGAGATAGTTGATGCTGGGGAAATGGACACTCAGAAGGATCAGTACCTTCCTGGGTCTCTCTGAAGACATGGCAGAGCTGCACCTTGATCCTGGTCCTGTCCCTCCCAGGGGACAGGGCTTTTTCCATAGCACGGAGCTGCCTGGACACAGAAGCTATGCCTACTGGAGAGCAATCCATCTCTCCTTCTAGAGTATGAGATGGGAACTGGGGGAGTGTAGGAAGGTGGGAGCCCATGAGGGGTCAGGCAGGCGTCACAAAGGGGAAAATGCTTGCCATGAAGTTAGGCCAATTTGTGACTAACGAGGGGTTTCATGTAACTTTAGATAAGTGATATGGGAAAGTGTGATTTATAAAGTAGTTGGGAGGTGATATGTGCTTAATTCTCCTTTCTATTTGCCTCCTCTTAATCCAGTAACAACAAGTGAAAAAAAACTAGCCAATAGTTGTCGACTGAAAATAATATCGACTAGGTGTTTTGTCATCAAAAAGGGTTTATTTGGAAAAAAGAAAGAGTTGCAACCCAGAGCACACAGACAAGGCAGCCCAGTGCACACTGTGGCCTGCGTGCCAGGCAGGAGAAAGAGGTTAAGGGAGGAGAAGTTAGGACCATAGAGCTTTACTATAAATATTGTTCTGCCTGTAGGGTTCTTGTGATTAGTGGAGTATGAGACCTTCTTAAGCCCAGCTCCTCCCACAGACCCTCCACAGTCATTGTGCTTCCTTCAAGTTCCAGTTAGTCTTCATCATGCATTTTTATCCCTGTGAAGTGGGTTACCACAGCACCTGCACTCCTCCAGGGTGCCACTGTGTTACTGCCTCTGGGTCTTTGCAATGTCCTTTCCTTTGTCAAAACGTCCCCACCCAGTCACCTGGTGAGCAACTCCTGAACCTTTCCCACCTGAACCTCTCCCTGATCCCTCTCAGCCTCCTGCTCCAGGGCGAGTGGATCCCTTCACCTGCTGTGTTGTGCTGGCTCCTGTACCTAGGGCTGCTGTGTGTAGCTGCTACTCATCTGCCTGCCTGGCTCTCCCTTGGACTGTAACCAGCCCTGGCTTCCCCATCAAAGTAACAACCCAGCTGGGCAGGGGACTTTGCAGATGTTTCCATCTGGGGGAACTGCACAGATGGGCCTTGTTGTAAGTTTCATCCCATAATCTTCAAAGTGAGACAGGGAGCTAATGCTCCCCAGCCTGGTCCTGAGCTTTGAGGATTCAGCTCAAGGGGCATGCACAGCCCCAGCCAGTGCCTTGCAGAGGTGCCCCCCAAGGAGTCCATGTGGGGGTGCCGTGAGCAAGTCTGGAGGACCCAGTCAGCTTTGAGGCCCTTCATTCTTTGCCTTCTCAGAAGAACAGCATCTAGAAATAATAGAAAACATTTGGTTAGGCAACTTATTTTGTTCCTAATCTTTTTAAATTGTTCACTTTCCACACTCCCTTGAGGTGTTCTCATCTTTGGCTTCATTACTGCAGATAATCTCTGCGCACACAATATTCTGCCTAGTCATTGTTTACCACACCTATTTGGCAGGGCTAAGTGTTTGGATTGAAAGGTACTCCAGAGTTGGTGGACTTTGGGTCTGTATAACAGTACAGCTAAGTGGAAAAGTTTTTATTGTCATTTGTTTTTGCTTAGTTTAGGTGAGCTCTGGGGGTAGGGGGATGGATTTAGAGCACATGGTGACACCAAGTGACTTCTGCACACCCTTCTGCATTTTTCAGAGACAACCTAGTAGCCAGGTAGTTCCCTGCACCAGCGGGGAGAGAGGGAGAAAGTGTGTGTGTGTGTCCTTTGAATCTTAGTGATTAAGGCTCAGGAAGGCAGCACAAAGTTTCTTGGGGTCTAGAAGAAGCAAGATGGATTTCCCTCTAAGGTTCCAAAAGGGAAATGTACGAAGAAACTTTATATCTAAGGCATCTTATCTAAGGTCACTTTGTTCGGAAGCATAAAAATAGTCATTTAATATACATGTTCCAAACAGAGTGGGGGGCAGGGGGCAAGCGAGGCCAGAAACTGAGTTCTGGGCCTGTCTCCTTCATGAACTGTCAGCATGACGTTGGGCTTACTTTCTCTGGGCCCCGCTTTCTCCATCTGTGAGTTTAAGAATGTTGAGTCTCTGAGGTTCTTTTAAGCTCTGAACTTCTGGGATTTTGACGTTCGGCCTGCCTCACGCCTGCTCTTTTAAGTGAGATCTCCAGCTGAGCGTCATGCTTTTGTTGCTGGCCCACAGAGGAGGTGGAGGCGGTTGAAGGCTGCAGCCTGTGCCAGGGGTGGGGGGTGGGGTGGAGAGCCCAGTGCTGCCCCCACTGGTCAGATGCCTGTCTGCACCTGGAGTCTGTTCCAACAGTGATCCTGTGATGTTTGTTTGAGTCACGCTGCTGTTCAGGAACTCATTATTGTCCGCCCTTTCCCACGGGCTCTCACAGCCTTCCCTCATTTGGTTCATCGTAACTATCCAGCTGTGTTAGTCAGGACCCCCCAGAGAAACAGAAGACAGGACACACACGATCCATAGAGGGAAAAGGATTTATTCTGAGGAAGGTCAGGAAGTCCCAGGTTGTGCCAATTGTGAGCTGGAGACCCAGGAGAGCTGGTGGGCCACTCAGTTCAAGTCTGTAGGCTGAGAGCCTGGGGAGCATATGGGGCAAATCCCAGTTCAGGGGCAGAAGAAGGTGAGATGGCATGTCCCAGCTCTATCAACAAGGCAGGAAAAGGACAGTTTCCCTTCCTCTACCTTGCCTTTTGTTCTATTCAAGCTCTCCTGGATTTGAGGAAGCCCACCTAAAGGGGAGGTCAGCTCATTTACTAAGTTCTCCAATGCAAATGCTGATCTCATCCAGAAATAACTTCCCTGACACAACCGGAAATAACTTAGTCTGAGCATGCCCTGGACAGTCAAGCTGGCTCACAAAATGAGCCCCAGCACAGCCTCATGTATTTTGTTTTATTCAGATGCACCTCTTTACTCACCCAGATCACGAGCACGTTTCAACCCTTCAGCCTCATCCCTGCTTGGGTTCCTCTTGAGGTTTCTCATCTGTATCTACTGTGTTCATCCAAATTCCAACCTAAAGGGTCCCAGACTATTTTTAAAGATATCTACGAAGATAACCCAAGTATTAAATATTGGATATGTTAAGATGGTCCCTTAATATTTCTCCAGTTGTTTAATGTATGAGAAGACTATTGTCCTAATTTGTGTGTTTTTTTTTTTTAAGTTTCTCAACACTTGGGAATATGTTTATTTGCATCTTTTATGTGCTTCAGGACTTTAGTGTCTGGCACATGGTATTTCTTGACAAATGATTGATGTAGTAATTAGAATTAAGCTCAGAAAACCACAAACAACTGTGCTTAAACAAGATAGAAGTTTGTTTACCTGTCATGAAGAACAAGCTTTCCAGGTGTGGAATGCCAGCTGTGCTCTCTCAAGTCCTCAGGGCCACACTTCTAGCCCACTTCCTGACCATTTCTAGGGTCTGGCTCTCATCCCAAGTTCAGAGGCATTCTCTGCACTTCAGACAGCAGAATGAAGAAAGAGGTGAAGAGAAATGGTGTAAAGGGGGCACACTACTCTAAAAGGGAAGGTTTCTAGAAGGTTCTCCTGACACACCTACATTCCATTAGCTGGGATTTAATCACATGGCATCCCCAGTTGCAAGGGAGTCTGGGGGGAAAAAAATCTCTATTCTACTAGTAAGTAGCTATTTCTCAGCTAGAAGTTTAACTGTTTGGGGAGGGAGAAGCTGATGGAGTGAAGAGCAACTTTGCCCCCGCTGATGTGGTTTTGCACCTGGGTACCCCCTGGACTATTTAGATGTTGAAGCTCTTTATGAGAAATTCAGGAGGACTTTTATTGGCCTGCAGAAATTCACCACTGTAGATTTTTGAGTAGGCACATGAAGTGGTCAGAGTGGTATTTGAAGACGAATATTCTAGCAGATGTAGAAGGTGGTTAAGAACCATGAGGATTGGCCCTAACTGGTTCGG
>PVJC01017956.1:0-31864 GCA_004026665.1 Murina feae
TTGTTAGATTGTTTCAAATCTGTGTTTCGCTAGAGCCAGTTTAATCGGAGCTGAGCTGAGTGGGCGCAGCTTCACTTTCGCTCCTGCTGCAATGGAAACAGACGTTTACTCAGGTCCGTGAGTGGCGGCCTCCATGTTGGCTGGGCTAATTTGCATACAGCCGCTCTGATTGGCTGGTGGGCGTGGCTTACCTATCTCGGAGAAACAGTTAATTTTACTATTTCGCTTTTATTAGTTTAGATTCTTGAAGCTGAAACTGAATTATTAGCACAATTAATATTATAGCGGCATCAAAACTTCATATCAAGAGGCAATATATTATATGGCTTTGATTTTCAAATTGTAATCTAGAGCTCACTGGGGGTACCTAAGATCTTTTTAGGTTATCAGTGCAGTAACATTTTCCATAACACTAAAATCTCTGTTGCATTTTGCACTCTTTTTCTTTCACAAGAATAGAATGGGTATTCCAAGGCTACATGACCTGTGATATTGCAATAGGCTGAATTTAGAAATAGAGATGAGAATCCAGCATTCTATTAAACTAAACATTAAAGACATTTGTAATAATGTCAAGCCATGCCACCCTCCTCCTGCTCTTTTTAGAAAATGTAATTAGTCTATTAAAAATGTTATTCATGTTTGTATATAATGGTTTTATTATTGCTATTTTTAATTATGCTTTTTATTTTTAGACTAGAGGCCTGATGCATGAAATTCATGCACTTCGCAGGGGTGGCGAGGAGGGGGTCCCTCAGCTGGGCCTGTGCCCTCTCTCAGTCCAGAACCCCTCAGGGGATTTCTGCCTGCCAGCTAAGGCCTGATGCCCCAGGCCTAAGCTGGCAGTCAGATATCTGTTTCACAGTCCAGGGCTCTCATAGTCAGAGACTCCTCGCTCCTTACCACCCCCCTGCAGTGGATGTGGGAGAGGCGCCAGCCACTGCTGCTGTGCTCGCCAGCTGTGAGCCATCTCTGGCTGAGCAGCACTCTGCCTGTGGGAGTGCATTGACCACCAAGGGGCAGCTCCTGCATTGAACATCTAGCCCCTGGTGGTCAGTGTGTGTCATAGCAGCCAGTTGTTCCTCCATTTGGTCGATTTGCATATTAGGATTTTATTTTTTTTTCATTTTTATTTTTTAAATATATTTTATTGATTTTTTTTTGTACAGAGAGGAAGTGAGAAGGATAGAGAGTCAGAAACATCGATGAGACAGAAACATCGATCAGCTGCCTCCTGCACACCCCCATCTGGGGATGTACCCGCAACCAAGGTACATGCCCTTGACCGGAATTGAACCTAGGACCTCTAAGTCTGCAGGCTGACGCTCTATCCACTGAGCCAAACCGGTCAGGGCTTAGGATTTTATTATACAGGATAATTTATTATCATTTCACTTATACTTATACGAAATGATACAGAGAGATTATGTGTACTCTTTACTTAGTTTACACTAATGGTAACATCTTGCAAAATTATAGTATCATATTAATTCAGGATATTGACCTTGATTCAATAAAGATATAAAATATACAGAACAGTTCTATCACCACAAGGATATGACCCTTTATTAGCCACACTTACATCCCTTCACTATCATAACCCATAGACCACTCATCTGTTCTCAAATTCTATAATTTTATTGTTTAAATAAATCAATACATAAGCATTTAACACTTTTATTTTTATTGAACTGACTGGGGTTATGTACATTTCAAGTGTAAAATTCAATAATATATCATCTGTATATTGTGTTGTTTGTTCAACACCCCAAGTCAAGTCTCCTTCCATCATTCATCATTTATCCTACCTATACCCCCTCTACCTCCTCTCACTGTCTTTTCTCTAGTAATCACCATACTGTTATCTATATCTATGCATTTTATTTTATTTTATTGCTTAACCCATTAACCTTTTTCACCGGGCCCTCCAATACTTTTTCCCTCTGACAGTTGTCAATCATTTCTCTGTATCTATGAGTCTATTTCTATTTTGCTTCTTTGTTTATTTTGATCATTAATTCCACATATAAATGATGTTATATGGTATTTGTCTTCCTCTGAGTGGCTTATTTCACATAGCATAATATTCTCCAGGGCCATCTATGCTGTAGCAAAAAGTAATATTTCCTTATTTTTTATGGCTGAGTAGTATTCCATTGTGTAAATGTACCATGGATTTTTTAAAAAATCTTTATTGTTGATATTATTAGAGATGTCCCTCTCCCTGCTCTTGCTTTGCACCCATCCACCTGGTTCCAACCAATCCCCAGGCTTTCACCACCCTATTGTCTGTGTCCATAGATAATGCATACATGCATATAAGATCTTTGTTTAATCTCTTCAATCCCCCTTTGTTTAATCTCTTCACACCCCCCTTCCCTCTGAGAATCATCAGTTTGTTTCATTTCCATACCTTTGATCTATTTTATTCACCAGCTTATTCTGTTCATTAAATTTTTTATTTATTTTGATTTTTAGATTCAATTATTGATAGGTATGTATTTGTTGCCATTTTATTCATATTTCTTTATCTTTTTCTTCTTCCTCTTCTTCCTTCTCCTTACTCTCCAACATTTCATATATATAAACTGCTTTGGAGGTGGATGAACACATTTAGCTTTTTCTTATCTGCAAAGCTCTTTATCTGACCTTCAATTCCATATGCTGGCTTTTCTGGGTAGAGTAATCTTGGTGGTAGGTGCTTGCTATTAATCACTTTGAATATTTCTTGCCACTCCCTCTGTCCTTCATAGTTTCTGTTGAGAAATCATCGGACAGACATATGGGCACTCCCTTGTAGGTAACTAACTGCTTTTCTCTTGATGTTTTTAAGATTCTCTCTTTGTCTTTAGCCCTTAGCATTTTAATTATCATGTGTCTTGGTGTGGTCATTTTTGGGTTCCACTTATTTGGGACTCTCTGTGTTTCCTGGACTTGTAGGTCTATTTCTTTCACGAGGTATGGGACGTTTTCTGTCATTATTTCTTCAAATAAGTTTTCAATATCTTGCTCACTCTCTTCTTCTGGCATCCCCATAATGCAAATGATGGTATGCTTGAAGGTGTCCTAGAGGTTCCTTACACTATCTTCATATTTTTTAAATTATTTTTTCTTCTTTCTCTTCTGCTTGGGCATTTTTTTCTTCCTCATATTTCAAATCATTGATTTGATTTTCAAGATCTTCTACTGTTGAATTCCTATATATTGCTCTTTATTTTGGTCAGCATATGCTTAATTTCTGACTGGTTCTTTTCCATCTTTTTGAAGTTTTGAGAAGATTCTTGAGTATCCTTATAGCTGTGATTTTGAACTCTATATCCAGTAGTTGCTTTCTTCCATTTATTTCATTTGTGACACGTTTCCTTGTCTTATTATTTTGGCTGCTTCCCTGTGTTTGTTTCTATGTATTGGGTAGAGCTGTTATGTCTCCTTGAGTTGGTACAGAGACATTGTGTAGTAGGTGTTCTATAGGGCCCAGTGGCTCAGCCTGCCTAGTAATCTGAGCTGGGAGTTCTAGATGCACCCCTTTGTGGGCTGTGAGCACAATCTTGTTGTAGTTGAGACTTGATTGCTATTGGTGTCACTGGGAGAAATTGACCTCCAGGCCAATTGGCTGTGAGGACTAGCTTTGGCTACAGTAGGAGAGCTGCTGTGCAGGGACACCACTATGTAGCAGGACTTGCTTCAGTGGGGCTTTGGTGCTCACTGAGTCTGCCCCTTGAGTGTGTCACTTATGGATGTGAAGAGTTGTAATTTGGTATGGTCTGACACTGATCACTAGATACACTGGCTTTTGGGTCTCCTTTTGCAAAGTTGGCCACTGCCTAGGGACATCCAGCAGGAGCTACAGAGATATCTGAAGATTCTTCCTCTTGTACTGGGTTTGGAAGTTCCCAGATGAGTCCCAGCTGTGAAGCAAAGCAGATTGGTGTGGGTCTTGAGCCTTTTATTGATAGGTTTGGTGTTCCCAGATTCAGCTGCAGCTTGTTTGATAGATTTTAGCTTGAACAAGTACAGGCCATTCATATGAAAAAGCCTCTGCACATAGCTTGGATGAGACTGTAAATTGGATGAGGTAGGGTCTTAGGGAATCACTAGGGCTGAGCAAACAGAAATGGCTGCCAGTAATCCCTTCTACTGGTAGATCCCAGCATAGGAAGAATGATCCCTGCGAGCACCTCTGTCTGGGAGAAAGCCATGCTTGACTTCCTGCCCCAATGCCAGACAATTCAGTTTTTCCTTATCTGTGTCTGTGTCCCTCAGAACCTCACCCTAGTGCTGGAGCTCAGAAGAAGCAGAACATTGTAAGTTCAGTTGGTGGTGCTGACCATTTAATAAAAACAGCTGGGTCTCCAGCATCCTGTGTGTCACTGAGCTGATTTTTACAGCCCAAAGTTCTTATTGCCTATAGGGACTTCTTTTCCCATCTCTGGGAACCTGGGCTGGGGATCTGGTGTGAGGCTGGGAGACCTTGCTCATCTGGGCAGCCTCCACAGAGACAATCTCCCTCCCAATACATGGGTGCTGTGCCAGACCAGCCCGTTTCATGTCTCCACACCTCCCCACCTCCTACCAGTCTCAGTGTGCTTTCTTCTTTACTTCTCTCTTTTAAAAAATATTTTATTGATTTTTTTACAGAGAGGAAGGGAGATGGATAGTGTTAGAAATATCAATGAGAGAGAAACATTGAGCAGCTCTCTCCTGCACACTCCCCACTGAGGATGTGCTCGCAACCAAAGTACATGCCATGGGAACCTTCTCTCCACAGGATGATGCTCTACCCACTGTGCCAAACTGGTTAGGGCTCTTCTTTTTTTAAAGTATGCTTTATTGATTCTTTACAGAGAGGAAGGGAGAGGGGTAGAGAGTTAGAAACATTGATGAGAGAGAAGCATCGATCAGCTGCCTCCTGCACACCTACTGGGGATGTGCCCGCAATCAAGGTACATGCACCTGACTGGAATCAAACCTGGGATCCTTCAGTTCGCAGACCAATGCTCTATCCACTGAGCCAAACCGGTTAGGGAAGGGCTCTTCTTTACTTCTCTTGTAGTAGGACTTTCATTCAGCCAGCTTTCCAGCAGTTCTGGAAGATGGTTATTCTCTATTTTAATTGTAAGTTTGATGTGGTTTTGGGAGGCAGCAAGTGTAAGCATTTACCTACACTGCCATCTTCAAATCTGTACCATGGCTTTTTATCCATTCATTTACTGATGGACATTTCGATTGCTTCTGAATCTTGGCTATTATAAATAACACTGCAATGTGATAGGTGTGCACATAATCTTTTGAATTAGTGTTCCAGGTTTGTTCAGATATACCAGTATTCCCAGAAGTAAAATCTCTGAGTATAAGACATTTCCATTTTTAATTTTTTGAGGAAATGGCATTCTGTCTTCCACAGTGGCTGTATCAGTCTGCATTCTCACCAAAAGTGCACAAGGGTTCCTTTTTCTCCACATCATCACTAATACTTATTGTTTGTTGATTTATTGATGATAGTCATTCCAACAGGCATGAAGTGATATTGTGGTTTTAATTTGCATTTCTCTGATGATTAGTGACATTGAGCATCTTTTCACATGTCTGTTGGCCATCCCTATATGTCTTCTTTGAAGACATGTCTATTCAGTTCCTTTGCCCATTTTAGAATTTAATTTTTATCAGTTTTGATTCCTTATATGGAAATTTTTGATATATAAAACTCAAAATTACAAAAGGTCTTTGGGATATTCAATAATTTTTTTAAAGTGTAAAGAGAGCATAAAACCAAATGTTTCAGAAATACCAGATAGTGGTGAAGAGCACAGTTTGTGAAGCTGATTGTGTGGACTTGACTCCTGGCTCAACCACTTTCTAGTTGGGCAAGTACTAAGCCTCTATGTCTATAGGTTTCTTCATCTGCAAGATGGGAAAATTCTCATAAGAACATGAGTATTCAATGAGTTCATGCCTAGAAAGCACCTAGAAGAATGTCTGGTAGTAATTACCATTTAAGAGTTAGGAATTATTTTTATTGGATGTCCAAGATCTAGCCTTAGTTGGATGGAAAGGGACAGGTAAGGATACAGAAATACTCTGCCCCTTGACCCCACAATTGCAATATGTTTTCCTACCCTTTCCTCATGTCCAAGTCCCACCTGTCATAAATGATAGGTCAAAATCTACCTCTAACTTGGTGTTTCTTAAGCCCCTTTGCACTGTCTGAAAACCAAGTCACTCAACGGTGGTCCTTGCTTATGCTTGCATTTAACCATGCACTATAAAAGCTGAGTCTAATTGTTTTAGTGTGAGTGTGTCTTGACAGCACATCCAGATTGTAACAAACTGAGACTGTCTCATAGGGTCTTTTGTATTCTTAATGCCTTACACATAAAGAGTGCTTAAGATATGCCTTTAAACTATATTTATTTTATTTTTTATTTGAGAGAGAGAGAGAGAGAGAGAGAGAGAGAGAGAGAGAGATGTGAGAGAGAAACATTGATTGGTTGCCTCCCACAGATTCCCCAACTCAGGAACAGGGATTGAAGCTGCAACCCAGATACATGCCTTTGACCAGGAATGGAACCTGCAGCCCTGCAGTATGCTGGATAATACTCTAATCGCTGAGCCACCAGCCAAGACAGGAAATACCTTTTAAATGAATGAACTATATCAAAATGTAGGAAATATATTAATCTTAAACCTATACTTTACATTTGATAAAATGTTTTCAGATTGAGGACTGTACTAAACTGTATACTTTTAAGATAACCTTTGAAAATATTTACCAAGCAAGGCTTAAGAATGATAAATTGATAAAAAGTACAAGTTTGTATTGATGTTAGTTCATGTATTGATATCAATTGGAAATGAGATTATTCTCTGCATATGTATACATTATATATGTGTAGTATGTATGTGAATGTATATAGGATATCATATCCAATCTAATAAAGAGGCAATATGCTAATTGACCCTCATGCCATTGCAAAGATGGCAGTGCCCACAGCCAATAAGGAGGGAATATGCTAATTTACTGTCACACTCTTAAAAGATGGCAGTGCCCGCAGCCACAGATGACTGGCAGGGGAGGGCAGTTTTGGGCAATCAGGCCAGAAGGGGAGAGCAGTTAGGGGTGACCAGGACAGCAGGGCAGAGCAGTTGGGGGCAATCGGGCTGGAAGGGGAGCAGTTAAGTGTAGATTGGGCTGGCAGGGGAGTGGTTAGGGGGTGATCAAGCTGGCAAGCAGAAGCAGTTAGGGGCAATCAGGCAAGCAGGCAGGCAAGTGGTTGGGAGCCAGCAGTCCCAGATTGTGAGAGGGATGTCTGACTGCTGGTTTAAAGCCTGATCCCACAAACTGGCAGTCAGACATCTCCCAAGGGGTCCCAGATTGGAGAGGATGCAGGCTGGACTGAGGTACACCCCCCAAGTGCACGAATTTCTTGCACCAGACCTCTAGTATATATATAACTAGGGATCTGTGCACAAATAAATTTGTGCACTCCGGGGGGTCCCTCAGCCCGGCCTGTGCCTTCTCACAGTCTCAGACCCCTTGGGGGATGTCCACCTGCTGGCATGCCTGGCCAGCCTGGGTGAGGGACTGATGGTAGTTTGCAGGCTGGCCAAGCCTGCCACCCACCCCGTGCGCCCCACTCACCCCACCACCTGCGCCAGCCTCCATCTTGTCTGAGTTAATTTGCATAAAACCACTCTGATTGGCTGGTGGGCGTGGCTTAGGCATCCCAGAGAAACAGTTAATTTAAATATTACCCTTTTATTAGAGTAGACTATAAATAGTTAAGTAGTTAAGCTACTGAATTCAAGAATCTGTGGGCTTATTTCTTTTTTTTATGCATACTTATGGTCATATAAGGCTACAGAGTAACAAATAACAAAGGCTAAATATGAGCCTATATTATATCCTTATTCTTGATAAATCTCACAATTAAGAGACAAAATCCTTATACAGTACAGTTATCTTATTGTTATATTTGGGAATTCTTCAGATATGAAACATGGAAATTTGAAACAATTATATAGAGCACAAGGACAACATCTATACTAATAAAAGGGTAATATGCTAATTATATTGGGAGATCTTCTAGATGTCCTTCCAGACAAAGCCATGGTGGCAGGGCTGAGGCAGAGGTGGTTAGGGGTGATCAGGCCAGGAGGGTAGGGCAGGAGGGAGTGATCAGGCTGGCATGGGAGGCCAGTTGGGGGTGATCAGACAAGCAGGGGGGAAGTTGGAGGTGAGAAGGCTGGAAGACAGAGTGGGTAGGAGTGATCAGGCAGGCAGGCAGGTGAGCGGTTAGGATCCAGAGGTCCTGGATTTTGAGAGGGATGTCCAACTGCCAGTTTAGGCCCAATCCCACAGCCCCCAAGGGGTCCCAGATTGGAGAGGGTGCAGGCTGGGCTGAGGGACAACACCCCCCTGCACAAATTTTGTGCACTGGGCCACTAGTACATATATAATAACCAAAAATGTCTGCTGCATCATCAATCCTAAATAGTAAGGGACTGTAATTAAGGGACTGTAATGCTCTGGGTTATCAGAGGCTCTGGGCCTGATGCCAGGGTAAAACCTGATACTAAGTCTGATCATCTGGTCCAATAGCCCATTTTGGCAAGTCTCTAATACCAGAGGTCTTCCTGACTCCAATGCTTCAAAAGTTAACACCACATTAACACCACAATAATCTATGAATGTCAATTATATTTAGAAAATCAGGGTCACATGACACAGGTAGGTTTGTATTTTTTTGCTATTTAAGGCACATGAACAAAATCCTTGGAAACTTGATAAAATGGCATAGTTGTGTTTAATTTTGATAAAATGATGTTCTTTTTATTTTTTTATTTTTGTAATCATTCAGTAATACTTGAGTATTTTCTTCCTTGCCCTGTCTCACATGGCACATTGCTATAGTTATTAGTTTCTATGTTTTCTTCCCCCAAGACTGAGTTCTTAACCTTATTTTGTAACATTTAAATGTTCAAAAATTTGATTAAAGCTCTGGATTTAGGCCACAGTAAGTATAGCAACATACAGCAATTTATTTGCTCTTTTCAAATGAAAAAAAAATATTCATATTTACAGTAAAAATAACACATGCTTAGATACTATATGTCTATAGCTTCATCTTTGCATTCTTAGATGTATTAATAAAAAAGACTATGAATAGTCCATCAATGGTCACAGTAAGTTTTTGTGAATCAAGTTCCATCAGTAGAATCCTAATAACTATAAAGCTTACTTATAAATGCCATTGTGACATTTAGAGCCTGTCTTTAGGAATGCAGTACACTGGAAATAAGTGTGTAGCAATTTTCCTTAAATTTTTAACTACTCTACCACCTCACCCTGTTTCCTGGCAATTCCTTGTTACCATGGTAACTTTTCTAAAACACAAATAAAAATATTGCCTCCTTGCTTAGAAAGCATCAAATACTTCCCCTCATTGTTGCTCCTAAGCTTCATTGTGTTTTGAATCACTGCAGATGCTTTAAAATAAGCAGATGCATCACAAAGATGCTGATTCTGGAGACCTTGAGTGAAAGGCAGGAATTTGCATTTCTTTATATTTTTAATCCTCACCTGAGGATATGTTTTTATTTATTGTAAAAAGAGAGGAAGGGAGGAAAAGGAGAGAGAGAGAGAGAGAGAGAGAGAGAGAGAGAGAGAGAGAGAGAGAGAGAGAGAGAGACATCTATGTGTGAGAGAGAAACATCTGAAACATCTATGTGAGAGAGAGAAACATCACTGGCTCTCATATGTGCCCCAACTGGGGATTGAACCCACATTTTAAATATGTACTCTAGTGTTTTGAGATGCTGGTAGTTTAAAATCTACACTTTCAGAAATAGTAATCTTCAGGATCAATGTTCAATTTTTAAATCTGGCTTTCAAGGCCATTTGATTTGGCTCTGCATAACAATTATACAAAGGCATTTTTAAAATCATTAATGGATATTGGGTTTTGTTAAGTGCCTTCTTGGCATTTAGAATTTAGAGGGAATCCTTTTTTGGCATTTTGATGTGATTTTTAAATAGATTTTCTAACATCTCTCAGGTAGACTTCCTGGTATCTCTCAAATCCATCTACTACTTATTCTCCTCTTCCCAGTAAACACCTTTATTTAGTCATTATCATCTCTGTCTTATACTATTGCCCCAGCCTCCCAGCTGATCTTTCAGCCTCTGGTCGTGTATACTTTTATTCTTTCATACTGTAGTCAAATAAGTCTTTTGACATGCCGACATTTTTTAGCTTTTAATTTTGTGAGCATTTACTTCTATTAACAGTTTTATATGCAGACACAGTCAATTATACCAATAACCCTCTGAGTTATATAATATTATTATCCCTATTTAAAGATGAAGAACGTTAAGGAGTAGAAAGTAGTGGAGCCAAGATGAAAAGCTGATCATTTTAGCACCATGCTTAAAATCACATAATGGGACTTCTTTACCTTCATTATAAAATATTTGCTTCATATATGCCCCAAACCTCCTTCTTTCTTCCTCACGGACTCTGCTATACCAATCTAAAACTATTCCTGGAATGCATAATGCTTTTTAATAACATTAGAGTATTGTGCATTATAAATAACACATTGTGTGAATAGAAAAATGAATGTTCCTTGGTCTGACAAACTAGGAATAAGATGGCACATGCTGGGCAGATATAGGGCCAAAGGAGCTTTCATGGGGAGCAGAACACAGGTTGGATTTCTACTGTCCTTTCCTCATAACTCAATTCTTTGTATGATGCACAAATTGTGGTGGGCCCCAATGCCAATGCCACCGTATGTGTTGATTCTAGAGGATGCAATGTCTTTAAAAAATAAGTTTTTATTGCTTTTAGAGAGAGAGGAAATGAGAGAGATAGACAGAAACATTGATGTGAGAGAAATCTCTATCAGCTGCCTCCTGCACACCCCCTACTGGGGATCCAACATAAAACCCAGGCATGTACCCTCACCTGGAATTGAACTGTGACCTCCTGGTTCATAAGTTGATGTTCAACCACTGAGTCACACTAGTAGGGCTGGAATGTTTTTTTGCTCTGTATGGTGAGCAATCCTTTAATACTTGGCTCAAATTAATCTTTCTTCCCTTTCTGCCTCCCTCCCTTCCTGTCTTCTTTTCAACAAGATAATTACTGATGCTTACTGCATGAAGGGATATAGTAGTGAGCATAATAAACATGGTCCCATCCTTCATGGGGTTAGCAGACTAGCAGGAAGGAATTTTTATCATTCTGGAAGCCTTCCAGAGATCCCCAGGCAAAGTAATCATTCCACCATCCTCGCCTTAATGGCATTATGTGCATGTGAATGATCAGGTCTACATGACTCAGTTTCCTCAAATGTGAAATGATAGTAATGAAAAACTATCATGTGAGTATACTACTGTGCTAATTTTAAAATCATCTAAAGTAGCCGTTATTGCAGAGAGTACTTAATTAGATTGTCAGAGGTACATCTGTTAGTCTTCTAGAGGTATTATTAATTAGATTTACCTTGTCTCTGGTGAGATTCCAATTATGGTGAATGGGTGTGGGAAGGAACAGGGAGAATGGCTGACATAAAAGCCTCCATGGATATCTGTTCTGTGGACTTGCTATTTGTCTATGCAATTATTTTCAGAATACTCTCCATTTGTAGTAATCTCCTCCTTATCTGCAGAGGATATATCCAAGACCCCCAATGGATACCTGAAACCATAGGTAATACTGAGCCCTATATATCCTATGTTTATCCTACACATATATACTTATAATAGAGTTTAATTGCTAAATGAGGAACAATGAGAGATTAACAATAATCTACATAAAAGCCTAAGCGACCAGCAGAACAGTCAACCAGTCAGTAGCTATCATGTGCACTGACCAGCAGGGGGCATATGCTCAATGCAGGAGCTGCTGAGCAACAGCAACTTTTCAGAGTGTCCTCTCATGCTCTGGAACCCCTTGGGGGATGTCAGACTGCTCATTTCTGCCCAATCCCCATAGGCCAGGCCAAGAGACCTCAGAGCTGCCCCAGGTGCAGCTGGCTGGGGAGGGACCACAGGAGGTTGGCTCTAGGGCATGTCCAGCCTGTCTTGCCCAGTTTTGCCCTATTGGCCACTTTCTAATTAATTTACTTTAAATGTGCACAAATCCATGCACCATGGCACTAGTACATAATAATAAAGTAGAACAATTAAAACAGCATGCTCCAATAAAAGCTATATGACTGTTTGTTCTCTCTGACTCTCTCTCTGAGTCTCTCTCTCTCTCTCTTTCTGGGTCTCTCTCTCTCTCTCTCTCTCTCACACACACACACACACACACACACACACACACACTCTCTCTCTCTCTCCCAAAATATCTTATTTTACTGTACTCATTCTTCTTCTTGAGATCATGAGAAATGACACAATGCCTGAGTCAATTGCTATTATTAACCTTCTGATGACATGTCAGAAGGAGGCCCATCTGATTCTGATCCTGGATTATTGAGCCATGATGATGTCAATATTTGGATATCAGGAAGAGACAATGTCATAGTTGGGGAAATGTATTATTTTTGGACAACTGTTGACCACAGGTAACTGAAACCACAGAAAGTGAAACCAAGGATTAGGAGGGACTGCTGTATTGGGAAATATACTCAACTAGCATTGGAGATTTGCATACAAATAGCATTAGTCATTGTAGATTTAATCAGAAGATAATGAAATGTATCCTGACATATTTTAAATAAATGTGGTTTAATAGTGCAGATTGGTAATTTGATCAATGATTTTCAATAAAATATGTAGGGAAAAACTAAATGTTATCATAGCAACCTGCTAAAATATGATCAATCATTATTTTAATATTTGACAAATATAAAACATGGTATGGTTTAAAACATATATAAAGTGACACTGAGGAAAATAATCTAGAGAAAAGGAAAGTTATAAAAACTATATATATAAAAGCCTAAGTGACTGAACAACCAAACAACCAGTCAATTGGTTGCTGTGACAAGCTCACTCCTGCCGTGGGAGTTCACTGACCACAAGGGGGCAGATATTCAATGCAGGAGCTGCCCCCTGGTGGTCAGTGAGCTCCCACAGCAGGAGTGCTTCTCAGATGACTGACCCTTCCTGGTGGTCCACCAGCCTGGTGGCAGTCACTCCCTCCTCAGTAGTCCTGTAGGTCCAATCTCTAGAGAACGAGCCAGGCACTGACAGACCTATGCCACCAGCATGATTCCGACAGTGCAGCCAGTCTCCTGGAAGTCAGCCTTGAGCACCATGACCACTTCCCCTCTCTAGATGCTCCACAAGGAAAAAAATGATATAAAAGTGGCCACTTTTATAGGTAACTTCCAACAACTAGTGTGAATGTCAGCAGGATGGATCTGGATCCTGGGCTGGCAGGGACATCCCACAGCCCACCCTGAGGGCCAATCGTGTCCTGACAACCCCCATCCCATCCACCCTCCTTGGGACAGGTGTGAGATGTAGGGCTCACGGCTTGGCAAGCACTGCTGCTGTGGCATAAGCCTCTCCCTATCAGGACTGACTGGGCATGAGCCCAGGGCAGGCACAGCGGGGTTGGGATAAGTGGGAGTGGCAGGCAGGAGTGGCAGGTGGTGTTGGACTGCCAGTTTTGGCCCAGTCCCAGCAGGCCACAACAAGGGACCCCACCCGTGCACAAATTTGTGTACCAGGCTTCTGGTATAATCATAAAAAGATATTTTCGAACTTGAACTCTACTAGTTATCTCACTGGCTATTCCTGCTCTTTCTTTCCTTCATATGTTCTTTTTATTTAATTCATTATAACTACAATTATAGTTTTGGCTGTCTATGAACAAGTGAAATGAAACTCAGTGCCTTATCTGCTTACAGCTCTTCCATAAATTTCTGTGATATTTGCATAACCACGGAAGAATAAAATACTGGTTACCTCTTGCCATTCCCAAAAATCTTCCCTTCTTTCTGTATATATCTTATCCCATGTAGTAACAACACTTCCTAGCTTCCTTTGAAGCTAATTATATATTTACTGGGTTCTCTTTCTTTCCCTTTTTCCTGAGTGAGAACACAGAATGATGGTTACCTAACTTCAACCAGGCAAACAAGGATATTGCTTGAAGGCATTGTTTCTCAATCAGGGTCAATTTACCCTCCAGGGGACATTTGACAATATCTAGAGACATTTTTGGTTGTCACAACTAAGGGATGGTAAACTATGGGCATCTAGTGGATAGAGGCCAGGGATGTACTTACACATCTTGCAATGCACATGAAAATTGCCCTCCCCCATGACAAAGAATTACCTATCCCAATATATTTGTATCACTGAGACTGAAAAACACTGGTCTAGCAAACATCAGACAAAGTTCTGGGGATACTGATTTCCTGAATGGTCTTGTGGAGCAGAGCTAGTAATTCTATTAACCTTGGATGGCCACAGAAATAAGCATGAGGGAGAAATATACTTCTGTTTTATTTAAGCTACTGTATAATTTTCTCTTTTCTTTGTCCTATGAAACAGGTAGTAATATTCCTGATTTTACAGGATTAAGAAGCTAAGATTTATTGAGATTACATGTTTTGTTTACTAGCTGTATGTAAATGAACCTGATGTTAAAATGCAGATGTGTTTGATTTCAAATCCTCTTATCTTTATACTATGCCATGCTGCCTCATTAACTACTGTATGAGACTTTCTAAGAGTTAGATATGAGTATCTATCTGTATTAAAAACAATAACTCATAGCCTCGCCAGTGTGCTTCAGTGGTTGAGTATCAACCTATGAACCATGAGGTCATGATTCAATTACTGGTCAGGGCACATGCCAGGGTTGGGGCTCAATCCCCAGTGTGGGGCATGCAGGAGGTATCCAATCAATGATTCTCTCTCATCATTGATATTTCTATCTCTCTCTCCCTTTCCCATACTGTCTGAAATCAATAAAAATATATTTTAAAAAAACCTCAGAGAATAATGAACAGTCTCAATCACTGCTATAAAAAAATGAATCAAGAACCATTTGTAAATAATATTTAAACAATAAAACCCTTGGGTGATTTTTTTTCTTTCTCTACCTTCTAGTGATTTCTCAGTTTCTAGTTATTAGAGTTACTAGTATATCAAACCTATATTTCCTTGTTACATCTCTCTAGTGTAGCTTGCTAGAGCATTGTTCTTGCTGTGGTGGTGGTAGTGGTACAGCTTCTCTGTTGGCTTTTTGGTTTTAGATTTTCTCTTCTATGAGCTGGAAGATTATGCTTAAAACATGAGTGAGGCACCTACCAGATGTGATAGCCTAAAGTTTGGGGACAGAGGAATCAGTTGTTGATCCATTCAAGAAAAGTTTCTGAGGCAGAATAGAGTCTTGGTAATAAAAGCAGAGGTCAAGACAGAATCTTGCAGGACAGGAAGGTCTGAATGTTAGCTATAGCTAGGCAAGTGTCGAGAGTGCTTGCAACTGTAAAAGTAGATGTTTGATATTGTTGGTTGCTCAGGAATTCTCTAGTCTGTTTATCTAAGGGCCAAGCAATTACTGGTCTTAATCCCTAGCACAGGAAGATGATACATATTATATGTAAAACCTTTGGGGGACTGTGATCAGAGACTCATGTCTTCCATCTGGTTTCCAGATGGAATATTTTGGAACCTTAGTGACTTTGGCAGGGCTTGAGGCTCTTTCTCATTAGAGTAAACACATAGGGGTCCTGGCATCAGAGAGTGATTATTGTTCTTTTCATTGAGACCTGATGTTAGAGAGGTCTTCACGCAGAGATCAGGTTATGGTATTCATTCTTTATTATTATTTTTTTCCTTTTTTGTATTTGGGATTCATTCTTTAATATAAAACCATTTCATGGCATCATTGTTTGCATAATGCTGTCTCTGCTAAAATAAGTGTCAGTGTTGCAGATGTTTGAGTGAAAGCAAATTCAGTTACAAACTGGATTTAAAATTTAAATTCAAGAGCTTAGAATTTCATATTAAGAGTAGGTCGGGAGACAATGCTTCAGAAATCAGGTAAACAGATAAGAAGACAAAATAAAGTGAGAAGTCAGAAATCTAGGCAATCATGAGCATTACCATCCATAGAAGTTGAAGAGGCAGAGAAATGTGGGTATTTAACTATCCAGTCAAATATTCAGGAATGTGGAGGAAACACTTGCAGACTAAAGATTAGTCACTGAGAAACAACTACATGCTCAGATCAAAAGCATTTATATGCTTCTTATTTAGGAAGACTTCCATTACCCTCTAGGTTCCCAAGGTTCTGGATAGAGGATGTAGGTAACTAAAAGCATCTGATTGATGGTTGGTCAAAGTTATGCTACTAGATAGAAGAAATGGATTTATACAGATAATAAAATTATAAAGTGTTTATGTGTTTAAGTTGACATTTGTTTGAGGCCCTCGTCTGGGTAAGCCTAATTCTAGTTGATGGGGAAAGAGATACAAGTTAGTCATGAGCCCTCTTCTTCAGTAATTCATTTTTTAAAAAATATGTTTTTATTGATTTTAGAGAGGAAGGGAGAGAGCTATATAGAGAGAAACATCAATGCTGAGAGAAAATCAATGACTGGCTGCCTCCTGCACGCCCCCTACTGGGAAGGATCAAGCCCTTAACCCTGGCATGTGCCCTTGACCATTATCAAACCTGGGACCCTACAGTCCACAGACAAATGCTCTATCCATTGAGCCAAACCAGCTGGGCAGTAATTCACTTTTTGAAGAGACAGAGTCTGTCATCCACAGATGGACTACAATATTGTGTGAAAAATCACATGATAATAAATATCTATAGGTCTTGGGAGAGCAGAGAAGGATAGAGAGATCAGAGGACTTCCTGCAAGAAGTGGGACTTGGACTGAAGACTGAAAAGTAAATAGAACCTGAGGGAAAACTACAAAGGCATGGGAATGTGAGAGATCTTGGTGTTCTCAGATTCATTTAATGAATGTTTATTGAGCATGGAAATTGTACTAGGAATGGATCTAGGTATTGGGGATATAGTTATAGGTGAGATAGACAGACACGATCCTTAACTTCATGCATCTTTTACTCTATTTAGAGAGATAAACACCTAAAAGAAAATTTAATAGAGTGTGATAAGTGCTTTGAAAGGGGCAATAACAGAGCACTGAAGAGGAAGCCCTGAAGGAGAAAATTTATGTCAGCATGAGGGAGGAGGAAGTAGGGGGAAGGGTGTCTGAGAAAGTATCCCTTCGGTTATAATTGAGTCTTAAAGAATGAGTATAATTAACCAGGGAAATAATTTGGGAAAGTAGAAGCAGTATTAGTACTGAACAAAAAGGCAATGAGGCAAGTGAAAACCTGGCATCTTTAAGAAACTGTGAGTATATCTAGAAGTTAAAGATATTGATAAGTAATTTGTTTGATCATGGATTCTAAGTTGGATAGAGAAAGGAATACATGCAAGCATTATCTATATCCTGAGAAGAAATAGGAATGAAAGATGTTAAGAAGTTTCTTTGAAATCAAATAGCAAATATAGGGATAATAAGGGAGTTAAGGATGGGTGGTTGAGATTAGTATGTGGAGAATATATTTATGATATGAAAGGTGAAAGAATCGTGGTTGGTGACAAGTTCTGGATGTGGCTATGAAAGTGTAGAGAAGGTATAAATCACTGGCAATGAAGTAAGTAAGAAATAAGTAAGGCCAATGCATTGGATATGTTATGCACTTGGATGTGGACTCATCCAAGATAGTGACAGTATTTGGGGTAGGGAGGAAGCCAACTTCCCTTATCTTTAGTCAATATACAGGAGTGGGCATGAAATTAGATGAGAACAACACAGGAGTGATTTGTGTATTTAGATGACATGAGATTGTCATGATTATTGAAATAGCATTGGAAATTGAGGCAATGTGTATCTGACCTGTTGTCATAGTGGCATTTGATGCTGTAGAACATGAAGATGGGCTCAATGGACAACTGAGTTTTAGTTAAGATAGAAAATTTTTAAAAAATTAAAAATGGACTGCTCTATGGTTCAGTGATTCAACTTCTGGGAATATACCCAAAGAAACCTCAAACATTAATTCAAAAGAATATATGCACCCCTAGGTTCATTGCAGTATTATTTACAACTAAAAGTCTGGTGCACTAAGTTTGTGCATGTGTGGGGAGGGTCCCTCAGCCTGACCTGCACCCTCTCACAATCCAGGACCACTGGCTCCTAACAGCTGGCCTGCCTGCCTGATTGCCCCTAACCACTCTACCTGCTGGCCTCATCACCCCTAACCACTCTGCCCACCTTCCTGATGCCCCTGTTTGCCTGCCTGCCTGATCGCCCCTAACCACTCTGCCTGCCTGCCTGATTGCCCCTAACCACTCTGCCTGTCTGCCTGATTGCTCCTAACCACTCTACCTGTCTGCCTCATCACCCCTAACCACTCTGCCTGTCTGCCTGATTGCTCCTAACCACTCTGCCTGTCTGCCTCATCACCCCTAACCACTCTGCTCACCTGCCTGATGCCCCTAACCATTTGCCTGCCTGATCGCCCCTAACCCTTCTGCCTGCCTGCCTGCCTGATTGCTTCTAACCACTCTGCCTGTCTGCCTGATAACTCCTAGCCACTTTCCTGCCTGCCTGATCTCCCTTAATTTCTTGTCTGCCTGCCTGATCACCCTTAACCACCTCTGCCTCGGCCCCCACTGCCTTGGCTTCATCTGGAAGGATATCCAGAATGATGTCCAGAAGGTCGTTCGGCTGTCCAGTCTAATTATCATATTACACTTTTATTATTATAGATAGCCAAGACATGGAAGCAGCTCAAATGCCCATCAGTAGATGAGTGGATAAAAAAGCTGTGGTTGCCCTGACCAGTTTGGCTCAGTGGATAAAGCATCGGCCTGCGGACTCCAGGGTTCCAGGTTCGATTCTGGTCAAGGGTATGTACGTTGGTTGTGGGCACATCCCCAGTGGGGAGTGTGCAGAAGGCAGCTTATGGATGTTTTTCTCTCATTGATGTTTCTCTCTGTCCCTCTCTCTTCCTCTCTGTAAAAGAAAATCAATAAAATATATTTTTAAAAAGCTGTGGTACATTTACACAATGGAATATTACTCAACCACAAAAAGACAGAAATCTTACCATTTGTAACAACATGGATGGACCTAGAGGGTATTTTGCTAAATGAAATAAGTCAGAGAAAAACAAACCATATGATTATACTTATATGTGGAATCTGAAGAACAAAAGAAATGAATAAACAGAAGCAGGATCATAGATACAGAGAACAAACTGATGGAGGCCAGAGGGAAGGGGGGTTTGGGGATGAGGTAAAATAAGGTGAAGGGATTAAAAACTACTTAATTGGTAGTTTCAAAGTGGGCAGGAGAATGTAAGGTAAAGCATAGAGAATAGTAGTTAACAGTACTGTAATAACTACTTATGGTGCCAGGTAGACAATTGAATTATCTGAGGGAACACTTTGTAGCCCATATGAATTTCTGTCTGCTGTGATGGATACCTGAAAATAATAAAAATGTTGAATGCAAACTGTAATTGAAAACTAAAATTATAAAATGTATTAATAATTTTAAGATGGTGACAACAGAGCATTAGACTAAGTATGGAAGTGCTTTTAAACACCAGACCCCGTATCAGTGCCTGGCATAGAGTAAGTGTGATTAATGGTAGTCCTTTTTTCTTTCTAGAACATTAATTTTAACCCTCTACTTTTGCAGATGCAAAAAGTGAAGTCCAAAGAGGACAAAAAAAAATGCAAGTTAGTGGCACAGCCTGAACTACAACCCAGACTTCTCTGTTCCTAGTTGGTACTCTTTATCTCAGTACTTCCCAAGTGTGTTCTGTTTCATAACAGACATTTCATAAATAAAAGTTTCTACAAACCAGCACAAGAGAAAAGAAGAAAGTAACAGAAATATACAATTAAGAGTTTAAATTTGAAGAGCAATCTCACTGTCAAAAGTACACAAGAATACAAGGAAAGGGTTTTGGAGAAAAGGAAGCTAAGGTCAGTGAGAGGGGAGGAAGAGCACAGTAGGGTGGGGAGAAGATGGGATAGGTTGGGATAATAGAGGTGGGACTTGCCTTTTGAGCAGGGTATGGCTTGGCAAAGATGAAAGGCCTGGTGGGTTGAGTTAGTATTAAAGTTCTGAAGGGAAGACTGGGTGCATCTGAGTTTGAACCTGTGCAAACTGTGCAAGTCATTGCTTCAGTCAGGGTAATACAGTAGGGGCTTTTTCTAAACCTTATTGCTTCTGGAAAGTAACTGAGTGCCTTTAGGCAGCTTCTCAAAGCTGCAAATCCTTTTACGTGTAGATTCTATGCAGAATGCACAGCTCCAACTGTCTCAAAACTATTAATTCTTCTCTAGCTGCTGAGGCCAGAGTGACTTAAAAGACGTCTTTCTTCCTCTCATTTCTGTGTCTTAGGGGAAGCTTTGTCTTAAGGGCAACATATAGCTGTCTTGCATTGAAAGCCACAAAAACAGAGAGTGTAAGATTGTGTCTCCCACATTTCTAAATTGCTATTTCCCCCTATGTAACTGTTTACACTCACATTTCTCAAGCCCCTTATCTTTTCTAATTTTCAGCATAGATTTACTGAACAATGTCCAATATGGTTGTTTATATGCATTCATTTTTCATGATTTCAGTTTGTAGTGATCCTAATTCTAACACTTTACATTTATAGAGTATGTTTACTTCTAAAAGCATAAAGCACTTAACAAGAAACTAACAATACCACAACATCCTTGAAATCTAGACATATGATACATAACTGCTGCAATCTCAGACATGCATTTTTCCTTAAAACAGCTTTTATTGAAAACAATATCTCAGGAGGTATCAGCTGAACTTTCTGGATTTATTTACAGTAATTTAGACCCTATCTCTGAATCATCAGCATACCTTCCATGTCCATAATGAAGTTTTTTATGAGTTTGGAGCTTGCTTGAGACCATCATTTTAAATGAAAAAAATCATATCCTTTATCTCTATAAATAATGTTGATGACAGAACCAGAGAATATGTCTCCCCTGACCCCATTGACCTCCTCCACCTCACTTTTATCCCATCCCCAGGCCTTCATTGCAGTATTGTCTATCCATGGGTTATGCATATATGCATATACATTATTTGGTTAATCTCTTCCCCTACCCCTTTCCCTGTGAAATTCATCAGCCTTCTGCATGCTTCAGTGTCTCTGGATCTATTTTGTCTGTCAATTTCTTTTTTGTTTATTAGATTCCACATATGAGTGAGATCATGTGATACTTGTCTTTCTCTGACTGGCTTATTTTGCTTTGCATAATACTCTCCAGGTCCCTTTATGCTGTCTCAAAGGGTAAGAGAGCCTTCCTTTTTATAGCTGCATAGTATTCCATGACATAAATGTACCAGATATTTTTATCCACTCATCTTTCATGAATATCTAAATTTTATTTATCCTGAGTTTTGTGGAATAAAATTATTTAATTGGAAATGTTTTTCATTTCTTATTAATCTGTTTTACATTTTCTGAATTTTACAGTCATTACTCAGGCTTGGCAAAATTATGCTCCTGGCATTTTTTTTTATTGACTGTTTATTTCTAAACCATTTTTTAAAAATTTATTTTTATTGATTTTAGAGAGAGAGGACGGGAGAGGGAGTAAGAGAGAAACATTGATGAGAGAGAAAAATACTGATTAGCTGCATCATGCATGTCCTTTTCTGGGGATCCAGCTGATAACCCAGGCATGTGCCTGCCTCTTGGTGCATGGGATGACTTTCAAGCAAATGAACTATACCAGCCATGGTCTAATTCTATTTTTTTAAATTTTTGATTAAAGTATAGCTGGCATTCAATACTACATTAGTTTCAGGTATACATAGTAATCCTGCATTTATAAACCTTATAAAGTGATTACTATAATGTCTAGTAAACATTTGTCACTATACAAAGTTATAACTTTATTTTTTACTTTAAAAATTTCTTCCATTATAATCCACCAAAGAACAGATACAACAGATACTATACATGATATTTTAAAAATCTACTTGCAGTTACTGTCTCATTTTTTAATCCTCTGCTCCAAAACTTCTTGTAAAGAGTATCTATATTCACTGTTTCTAATTCTTCAGCTTATATTCTTTCAAAATCTCTGGGAAATCAGACCCTTGCCTCCATCACTCTACCAAAACTACTCTCACCAAAATCATCAATGGCTCCAATATTTCTAAAATTACTAATAATTTCTCAATTTCACCTTACTCTATTCATCAGTAGCATTTCACTGTTTATCGCTCCCTCCTTTTTTGATATACTCTCTTCATTGTATCCCAAGATGCCACATACTCTTTATTTTCCTCTTACATTATTGTATGCTCTCCTCAGCCTCTTATGTTGGGGCTTCCCCCTTTCTTCAGCTTTTTAATATAACATTGTCTCAGGATTCTTGATCTTTGATTCTCATTTATCTGCTTGGTCATGTCATTCAGTCTCATAGATAAATCAATTATCTCACAGGCAGCTTGAAGTTGAAAAAAAATTTTTTTGTACCAAAAGCTTGGTTCCATGCCCAAACCTCTTACTCCATCAACAGATGTCAAATCCATTTTTCCAATGGCTCAGGACACATACAGAGTGGTCATTCTTTTTTAAAAATATATTTTATTGATTTTTTTTATAGAGAGGAAGGGAAAGGGATAGAAAGCTAGAAACATCGATGAGAGAGAAACATCGATCAGCTGCCTCCTCCACAGTCCCTACTGGGGATGTGCCTGCAACTAAGGCACATGCCCTTGACTGGAGTCGAATCTGGGCCTCCTGAGTCTGCAGGCTGATGCTCTATCCACTGTGCAAAACTGGCTAGGGTCACAGTGGTCATTCTTGCTTCTTCTCTTCCTATCATGCCCCATTTCTAATCCATTAGTATATTTGGTGTATTCTTAGACAGGACCCCACAGTTGGAGAGGAGTGTATATCTTCGTGTTTTTTTTTTCTTTTTAAAATAATTCTTCAGTGTTGAAAGTATTCATATGTCTCCCTTCTTTCCCCATGACCCCCTTCAGCCTGCCCCTATCCCCCCTTCCCAGATTTTCACCACTCTATTGTCTGTGTCCATGGAGGGGTGCACCTCTTCTGACTTTAAGCCTAGGTTCTAGTTGTAGGGTAAGTCAGTCTTGATATATGGGATTGCATTTGAGTAAAAATCATATTTAGAGAATACTGTGTTGCCATTTCCAATTGAGCACTTGGGTAGGGAATACTACAATAGAGCTGCTACTTGTATGCACCAATAACAAAGATACAAACATCTAGTCTTTGATTGATTCAGGAAGAAAATTCTAACTGCTTAGTAATAGATATGGCTTGAGGAGGATTAGTGAGAGCCCATGATAAATGACAGGAATTAGGCCTGAGAGAGTAGAACCCTATTTGGGGTAAGGGAATATTTATACTTGAGAAATTCCTGTGCAGAAATGGATAAGTAGTGTGACTCATGACTCTTGATGTCTTAATTCATAGAGCAAAGACTATGAATCTGGTGTCTAAGAGCCACAGAACTCAGGAAGCACCTTTGGATGCTGCATTGATGCTTTTTCCTAAGTAGCGTCTATCATGATTTCTCCATTAAATTATGGCTGAAAGCAGAGAACAATATGTGCTGTGCAGGTATGTTCCATGAGATCCCACTGAGGGCACTACTAATGAACAAGCAATCATATTTGGGGCAGTTCTGTTGTACTCCATAGACAATCACAGGGATCAAGTTGGCATTTTGTTGGCATTTTGAATGAGTACAGGGAGTGATTGAGAGTATTTTCTTAAAGTTAATATTCACAAAAACTCCTTATCAATTTAAATATCTTCTCTACTAGCCAAACTAATGCAAAGTGAGCCTTTTCCTTTACTAGTATATTGTGGAGTAGTCATCCAAAATAAGATAATGAGGCTGCTGATGACATTTAGAGATCGTTCCATTAACAGAGAAAAAAAATAAACAAAATATCTGTTCATTAAAACATAGTAGAAGTACACAAATTTGAGTCACAAATGTTAGAGTGCTCATATTTTTTAGATTTCTAAAAATATTTATTATATGATGTGGAATTTTCAGAGAAATAGTTTTACTGTTCAACAAATATGTGTCATTTATATACTAAACATTATCTTCCTTTTTTAGTTTTTTACTAAAATATAGTTAGTAAAATCAATAAATTATGATGAATAAGGAAAGAAAGAGTAAGGGAAAAAATTACACACCAGTTAACGAAACCTTACAGGTAATGTGTTCCTTCTTATGAAACTGGTTTTGTTGTAATGTGCTTTCTCATAATTAAAGGGCTAATTAGATTTATAATATCCCTTTGAGATGGTCATCATTAAACCCATTTTATATCTAAGAGAACTGAGATATGAAGAAACTAATTTTCCCCAAATTCACAACAAATTTAGAGTCACAGCTTTAAGAATTTAACCTTAAGGTATTGATATCTTGCTTCCATATAGCAATATGTTATTGTATGTGTGTGCATGCGCAAATATGTGTTGGGGTATTATTTCATTATATAAGTCTTATAACTAAAGTTATCCTCCAGGGAAGGGAAAGATTATGTCCCACTTCAATTTAAATTCTGGATCTCAGTGTGTGGCTGCAGGTATGGTAAAGAATAACTAGTGCCATAGGGGACCTTGGAAAATAGTTGTTCTAAGAATTTCCTTACGAACAGGGTCCAGCACTTCCTCAAGGGAGCAGTGTGTGTAGATAAATTTCACCGGACTGCTTACCTTAAGTCTTAGCCCCAGGGTTATATCCCAGCTGTGTCAATAACTTGCTGTGTTACTTTGAGTAACTCACTGAATCTCTAGGGTTCCTTTTAGCACTAAAATCAGTGAATGCTCGGATTCTATGCAATGCAAAGTGACATTACACAATGCTGGTTTGAAAGTTACTGACAGTTAATCTGGGTAATTAGTTTTATTCTAATTGCTCTGGGAATTTAAGCCAACTCACTTTCCCCCTCTGCCTTGCTGTTTCCCCTCATGTAGCTTTATTTAGAGAACCTCAGGGTTCTTGACCCTGTCATTCCTAATAAATCTAGAAATGTTTACTTATATTTCTTTAACTATTGTATTTACCTTTTTAGACAACTTGCAATTAGTAGTGCTTCATCCTGTGGTTGATAATGTTGTTGCCACAGACTGGCACAATGACAGAGAGTTGGAAGAGAGCCCAGTCATTTAGTCCATTTGAATTCATTATCAAGGGTTTTTAGGGGTTATATAATACAATTCCTTCTAGTTATATTCCCCCATTACAAATTAACCATCTGGCTTGGTAGAAGCTGCCTTCTAACTGTTTTTCATAATAGTGGCCCTTATGCCAAATGTTGGTTCCCATGGAAATGATTGAAAACATGCATTAAAATCTGGGAATGGTTGTGTTTTGTTCATCTCCTGGCCTCCATTGTCTTCTATAGCATCAAACTTTCTATTTTATTGACAGTTAATAATTGTTACCTGTTGGAGACACTATCAGAATAGGAGCGGAGATTTGGGAGTGTGGATCTACTATGTATTGCTCAGGGTTATAGATGTAGTATAATTATAGAGTAAATACATAGAACCAAAGAGCTTAAGTTTGTTAAAAGAGTAAAAAATATATAAACTGTTAACACAATACTGCATTTTATTAAAAACTAGGGGCCTGGTGCATGAAATCTGTGCACTGGGGGGGGGGGTGTTCCTCAGCCCAGCCTGCCCCCTCTCACATATTGGGAGCTCTCAGGGGGTGTCCTACTGATGGCTTAGGCCTGCTCCCTGCAAGGGCAGCAGGGAGTGGGTCTAAGCTGCAGTCTGGCCTCCCTTTGTGGGAGGTGACCAGGTTAATCAGGGGAAGCCACCAGCTCCATCACCCTGCTGCTGCAGCCACTGCCAGTCACCACAGCCACCAAGGTGTTTTCATCAACACGGACTCCAGTCCTTTCACCATGAAAAAATGACAACTTTATTTAGGCATTTTCAAGATGTGTCTTTCATAGGATATGACATTTCTTTCTTTCTTTTTTTATCCTCACCTGAAGATATGTTTCCATTGATTTTTAGAGAATATGGAAGAGAAGGGAAAAACAGAGAGAAACATCAAAGTGAGAGGAACACTTTGATTGGTTGCCTCCTGCATATGCCCTGACCTGGGCCCTGGCCAGGGAGGAGCCTGCATCCTAGGTACATGTCCTTGGTCAGAATTGAACCCAGACCCTGCAGTCAGCAGACTGAGGTATTATGCACTGAGCCAAACTGGCTAGGGCAGGATATGACATTTCTTAACCCTCCAGCAGTGGACCTTCATTTTTTTCTCCAGGAGTGTGGTAGAAAAACCCTATATCACCTTTAGGGATTCTTATTACCCAAGTTACTAAGAATAGTACCAGTGGCATACAGGGAGCTTAGCCAATGAACGTTCAGAAAAGGTGTTTCCTCTGTAGTTCACTCTGATCACCAGCTCCACCCCTGCCCAGGCCTGTAACCTGTGGCTGAGGATGCAGGCCTGGGCAGGGCACCCCCAAGCCCTTCTGATTGTCGGCTTCACAGAACCCAGTCCTATGCAATCACTGGCTCTGATCCTGCCCCCTGCAATTGGCAGCTCTGCCCTTGCCCCACTGGCAGCCTCTGGCCAAGGCTACAGGCCTGGGCAGGAGACCCCCATACCCCTTTGATTGCCATCTCCACCTCTGCCCCACTACAGCCTGTGGCCAAGGGTACAGGCCTGGGCAGAGGACCCCCAGACCCCTCATTGCCAGCTCCACCCATGCCCAGACCCCTGTGATTGCAGGGTCCACCCCTGCCCCTCCAATCACTGGCTCTGTGGAGCCCAGGCCCCTGTGATCTCTGTCCTTGCCCCTGCCCAGGCCTGAGGCCCAGGCCTTATGCCTGGATAGGGCACCCTCATATCCCTCCAATCACTGGATCTTCCCCTGCCTCCTCTGATCACCAGCTCTACCCTTGCTCATGCCCGAGCCTCTGGCAAAGGCCTCTGACCTGGGCAGGGGACCCCCAGCCCCCTCTGATCACCTGTTCTTCCCCTCGGGCTCCCCACCTCCCCTGCCACCTGCCTGGCTAACAAGCCTGACCACTTCAGTGGTGGGGCTGAGCTGGACTGGATGCTGCCATCTTGTGGTTATAGGTGCGGCCATCTTTGTGATGGAGTGATGTCCAATTTACATATTACTCTTTTATTAGATAGGATGTTTTAGAGTATGTTCTAAAGGCACAAGATCCTTCTACTCTTGGATAACTTATTTGGCTTGAGCTACTATAGGTTAAATAAACTTTTTTATTGACTAAAATATACTTTTCAAACTTCCATGTTATTGCATTCTTTGTCCCCTTAGCTTTTTAAGTACTGGTTTTAGTATCCTAGTACACTAACCATTTTCAATAACTAGCTTTCTGGGAAAACTATATGTGAATCCTTATGGACATCGAAGTCCTTTTCCACTGTTGGCACCTGAATAATTTCTCAACCCAAACTGGTAGAAGTCCTTGGTAATCCAAGACCAGCAGATCAATTATACTGTAATATCAATATCTACTTTCAGGAATGTTGCTGCAATGAAAGTGCAAACATTTAATTACTAATAGAAGTTGAAATAAAATTCTCTTTGTCATAATTAAGCAATCCACAAATGCAGAGAAAAAGGAGAACAAATAAAAGTGTACAGAGAGATAAACATAGCTTATTTTGAGAGTTAGACCTGTCTCAGGTGATTTTATGTTCATGTAGGAGAGAGAGCACCTCATTTGTGCAGAATTTGGGGTACAGGCATTAGCACATACATTTATTTTGCATAAAACTAAAATTATTTATTTACTGATAGTAACATTAGTGGCATTTTGTTTTTGTTTTTGTTTTTTCTCTGAGGTTACTGTGGTTAAACACCTTCTATACATTAAATTATTTAACCCTTATAACAAACCTGTGAGATAGGTAATATCATTTTCTCCATTTTACAAACGAGGGAGTTGAAGCACTGAGTGTTTATATCTTTTGTCCAATGTCTCTTTTTCAGCTACTAGGTGGCAGAGATGAGTCTGGAGTTCTGCTCTTTTCTGCACTGCACTGCTTCCTCTAGAGCTAATATCCTTCTGGGTAACTTTTTTGGACACACCCAGAACATGTTTCTTCACCTTCTTTAAGAGCATACATTAGACATAATTTAACTTTTCATTAATGGCTGAGGAATGACATCCTGTAAAAGACCATCTGAACTAATCCCAGGTAGGTATCTGGGGTTTGTTTATCTTCTATAATTGAAACTTTGTAGCCTTGAGTAGAGCTTAGGGCCCATAGGGCCCTGGCTTCCTCCATTGCCTAGGACAACTCCAGCTCTGTGGCTGCCGCCATCTTAGTTAATTTTCATATCTGCTCCTGATTGGTTGGTGGGCGTGGCTTGTGGGCATGGCTTGTGAGTGTAACAGAGTGAGGGCTAATTTGCATATTACTTTTTTATTAGATTAGATTGCCTAAGTTATGTATAATAAGTGATGCAGACAGAACTTAAATTCATATCTTACAATGCTGTACTAGTTTTGTTTTGTTTTTCTGTTTGTTTTGTTTTATTGGGTTAGGTTTTAATGGATTGGACATAAGTTAAGCACAGCAAAAGCCAAGAGAGTTAATACATTGGTCTGAATGAGTTTCAAAACATGTGATATCAGAGCTGATTACTGCTAGGGTGAGAGAGAGTTAAATACCAGAAGGGCACAAGGGCACTAGGAGCAAACTGTCATGGAAGAGTGAAAAAGCTACGGCAATTGTTGCTTATTTTATGATGATCATAAAATGTGCATGTGAGCTATAGACTAGTATACTATAAATCTGTACAAAAATAAAACTGAGCATAAAATTATTTTATGAAGCCATAATAATTATTATGAATACCAATGAATATCAACAGTATAATAATGTTCTCAGAGTGAGTTTTGCTGGCTAATTTTTTCACATATTAATTAGCTTCAGACTACATTTTTCCCCATAGTTCTTCTGTTTTGTTTTTAAAATTTTGTTTTTTGTGAAAATCTCTACATCTACCTCTCCAATCTAATTTATGAAATAATTTGTTTCAGGTATTCTCATCCTTACACAGAATGATATACATATATGCATATGTACAGGAAATGTTCCAATATATATACTAGAGGCCCGATGCATAAGGGACTTGGCCCTCTCAGTCCTGGCTTCGTCTAGAAGGTCATCCAGACAGTTGTCTGGAAGGATGTCCAAATGGTCGTTCTGCTGTTTGGTCTAATTAGCATATTAGCTCTTTATTATATAGGGTATGTATATATATATATCTATACTAATAAAGGGTAATATGCTAATTAAAGAAGACATCTTCTGGACGACCTTCTGGATATCTTTCAGAATGAAACCACAGTGGCTGCGAAGGGCTCAGGCTCAGGCAGCTGTGAAGGGCCTAGACTAAGGCCAGCAGTGGCAGCAGCAGCAAGGTAATGGGGGCAGCACCTTCCCCTGATCCACCAGGTCACCTCCCATAAAGGGAGGCCAGACTGAGGCTTAGGCTGGGGGCCAAGACAGAGGTGGTTAAGGGCGATCAGGCTGTCAGGGAAGCAAGTTAAGGGTGATCAGGCTGGCATGGGGACAAGTTAGGGGTGATCAGGCCAGCAGGGGGTCAAGGTAGGGGCAGTTAGGTAGGCAGGCAGGCGAGCAGTTAAGAGCCAGCAGTCTCAGATTGCGAGAAGGATATTTGACTGCTAGTTAAGGGTCCCAGATTGGAGAGGGTGCAGGCTGGGCTGAGGGACCCTCCCCTGCACGAATTCATGCACCAATGGGGTCCCTTGGCCTGGCCTGCAGGTGGCATGTCATAGTGAGCAGTTGAGCATCCTTAGCATATCATTAGCATATTACACTTTGATTCATTGAATGGCTGACAGGATGACCAGACACTTAGCATATTAGCCTTTTATTATATAAGACATATAATTTTGTAACTTACCATTTTCCCTTATTATATCACTAGATATAATAAGTGCACTTGTGGGGGAGATCCCTCAGCCTGGCCTGAGCCCTCTCACAGTCTGGGAACCCTCAGGGGATGTCCACTTGCTGGCTTAGGCCCGCTCCCCAGGTGATAGGGCCTAAGCTGACAGTCAGACATCCCTCTGGTAGCCAGAGAGCTCTCAGAGGATGTCCACTTGCCAGCGGGAAGCAGGTCTAAGCTGCAGTTGGACATCCTTAGTGCTGCTGAGGAGGCAGGAGAGGCTCCCATCACCACTGCTGTACTGGGATGGGCCAGGCATGGGCACAGAGGATGAGCCAAGACATGCAGCATGTGGCCATGGCAGCCTCACAGTCCACAGTTCCTTTCAAGGTGCACAAATTTATGAAAAGTTACTCTTTAGTAGAGACATAGCTAGTCCATAGTAACCTGGTGAAACAATATCTGGGGGGAAATAAACCTCCCTCATTCTTCTTCCACCCTCATCCTCTACAGGGCCTCCAATTGGCCAAACCCTACCAGAAGCTAAGGGGCAATGGAGTTCATGTAATCCCTGTGGGTCAATATCCTGGATATGGAGCCATAAGAACAGCAGGGAATGGAAAAGGGAGGGAAAACAGGAGATATCTAGCACATATATTCTATTTTCTTTGACATTTGTATTTTTCTATTGTCTTTTTATAGCATTATAGAAGCTGTTTTTTGTTTTGTTTTATTTTGTTTGTTTGTTTTTTATGGGATGGATAAGTCCTATGTTGCATTTACTCCAGGTTGACAACTGGCACTTGAACTTTGTTTACACTGTCTTTCACAATATTTATTGGTTTTTCTTTTATATGCTTGAAAACTTCATTTATTTCTTTTGGTTCAGTGCCTTCCATTCCAAATTTATTTACGTGAAATTTTGGGAAATAACCCTTCCAATTATTTAAAGGTATCTATAAGTCTGGAATAAACTTATGTTTACAGGAATAAACATAGCAGTTTCATTTTATTTAAAAAATATTTCAAGGTAATTTAAAATTCATCTTCCCCACTGAAATGCTACCATTATACATATTCACTTTATAGATAGATGTGAATCTATTTCTGAATGCTGATTTCATTTCTGATTTAGTTGTCATTGTTTTTTCCATATGCCATTTTGATTAATTATCCTATATAATAAAAGCCTAATATGCTAGTATACGACCATTCGACCAGTTGCTATCATGCTCACTGATCACCAGGAAACAGACCCTCTGACCAGTAGTTGAGCTTGCTGCTGGGGTCTGGCCGGTCAGGACTGGGTGAGACGGGCTGGACATGCCATGGAGCCCTCCCATGGTCCCTTCCCAGCTCTGATCATGCACCAGTGGAGTCCCTCAACCTGGCCTGTGCCATCTTGCAATCCAGGACCTCTCAGGGGATGTCAGAGAGCCAGCTATGGCACAACTCTTGCAGACTGGGCTGAGGGACCCCACCAGTGCACGAATTCATGCACTAGGCCTCTTTCGCCTGATCCCCACAGGCTCCTAGAATATATATATATATATATATATATATATATATATATATATATATATATATACATATTGTATAATATAAAGTATATATAATTACATTAATATATAGAAATCATTTCATATATATCTATATATCTGTATATCTATATCTATCTCTATCTCTATATCTATATCTATATTTATATCTATATCTATATATCTATATATCTATATATCTATATATCTATATATCTATATATCTATATATCTATATATCTATATATCTATCTATCTATCTATCTATCTATATATCTATATCTATCTATCTATCTATCTATCTATATCTATCTATCTATCTATCTATCTATCTATCTATCTATCTATAT